>VZTN01026791.1:1794-18275 GCA_013400515.1 Erpornis zantholeuca | reverse complement strand
GGAGTGGCCAGCAGTTCCGTGCTCCCGGGGCGAGACAGACCCGGTCCCGGGTCGTGCGGCACCGAGCCTCCTGACGGCCTTCGGTAAAAGGCATTGGCCCCTCGGTCAGCCAAGTTCAGCTTCCCGCTCACGGGCAGCCGTGGGGAGATGGTGCACCCTCGGTCGTGCTCAGGCCCAGGCCGCTGGGAGGAGTGACTGGTGGCTACCAGGGAGCTAAATGTTGATGTCTGTAGCATCGCCGCTCTGTCCGACACAGGGGATGCCTAGCGCTCTCAAAACAAGCGTTTGTTCAACACTACCTGTGTGTTGTTAAAGTATACCTCCAGCATGGATTTATTCTGCAGTCAGATCTCTCCTACCTTATGTGACAAGAAGATAGTAAACATAATTGTCAGCAGCAGATTTTTTTTTAACCCAAGCGTGACTCCACTACCTCTTCTCCGTCATGATCCCCATTGTAAATGAACTGATGCTTTTTGAATGGCAAAGAGGTGCTTCTCACTTGCACCTCTTGTTGCAGAAAGTTGTTCTGGAGTTAGTATTATTAGATAATATTGGTATTATTTAGATAATACCGTGGGCATTATGTAAAATACATCTCCGTGGTGTATTTCATTGACAGGTGAACGAGCTTGCAATTGCTGTGTGATCCTTGATGAAGGTGTCTGGCATGGAGAAGAGAGTTGGCAGTTCAGTTCTTAAGAGAAATTTTCCATTATCAAATAGGTAGAGTTGGCATACCAGAAAATAGCAGCAGCCTTCTTTACTCTTAACAGTGCATCATTATGCTAACAAAATATTCTATACCACATAAAGACTGCTGTGGAGGGGGAGGGGGAATAGTATGGACAGTGTGTTTAAAATAAGTATATGACCCGGTGTCAATATTTAGCTTGTGTTTTCTCATTAATGTATTTTTCTTGCTGGACCCAAGCCTGTAAATTTAAGTATCTAATAGGTCTGGTTACTTTCTCTGGATTGAGAAAGTAGAAAGAGTAAGTGTTGTCCTAAATGCAGTTTTTTCCACTAGCACATTTTTTCCTGTATCCTCAATGCAAAAAATCAAATATTTATTTTCATGTAGCAGTTTTGTGCTTCAGTTCTCTTGCATTTCTCTGGCAGCAAAAGGTTATACATCGAGTCCTTACCTCAGCATGAAAGAAAGGATCAGGGCCAAAAGGGAGAACAGAAACCCCAGGTGCTGGAACAGGCTTTGACGGGTATGAAGAGCCATCATGAAGCAGACTAGCAAGTAAAATCCAGGCCTCAATCAGTTCTTGAGGTGTATGAGATGTACTTACTTGTTTGGGTCTCACAGAGACTGCAACACTGGTTCTTTTCTTTGCCTCTCCAATACACTTCACAGAAATAGAGTTTCATAGCCTTTCACACCATGCAGATAATTTCTTAGCCCCACCATTATATGCATGAAGAGGCAATTAACTTCCTTTTTCAAAACCTACTGATTTTCAGAAGGTTGCAGAAAATGCTACCCTGGGATAATAGCCTTAGCCTTGTATTAATGGTGAATTTTGTAAGTGAACTTTGTTTCCTCCCTGGCTAGGTCTAACTGTCAGGTTTTCATACTTCACTCCAGACACAAAATGCTTTTAATGAGTCGGCAACTGAGAAAGTTTTCTGTGGAGGTAGTAGTATCTTGTATTCTGCCTGGTAGAAAAAAGTGGAGACTAGGGATTAGAGTAGTGGTTGTGGACAAGAGTCCTGCAGTTAAAACTGGCACTTTAATACTCTGATGAATTCCAGGATCTGTTTTTTCCTACTGTGACTTTGAAGATTCTCTTGGCTTTCATGCCCAACAAATGGAGTCCTGCTCTGCAATACAAGTTACTAATGATGAGGTAGGGCTTTACAAAACCACGATCATTAACTAGAGTGTCTTCACTTCTCCAGTCCTGCCCATCTGGATCATAATCCCCCAAGTAAAAGTGTGTTTTAAATAGAAGCTCTCTTTCCTGCACAGCTAGGTAAAGAACTGCCAGCAGCCTGCAGAACAAAAAGTAACAAAATATACCTGTCTGTAAGTCCAAAAACAGGCCTCAGGAGTTTCCTGTGTGGTGGTGTCTCACCACAGCTGTTCTGTTGGTAGAAATTTGTTAGTAAATGATGTTGTGGTGGTGTTTTGTAATTGAGTGTAATAATTATTTCAGAGGAAATTACTGGGCTTATTTCAGAGGAAATTACTGCTGGTCCCATTGCAATTGTATTAATACAGTGGAATTATAGTCCACACGTGGATTTTTTTATCCCAAAATGAATCTATTTTCTTCCTGTTTTTTGAATTACATAATGAGTTTAAACTAAATGGCAAAGAAGTGATAGAGATGAAGGTAAAAGAGTCACAGTTAAAAATACTTGATAAAAGCATAGTATTAGTTCAAACTCACACTCCATTGCTTTCTTCTGGTGGAAAATGACAACAGTACAAGTTAAAGAACTCCCAGTTTTGTACTGCTCATCATGCTGAATCTTCAGTCCCAGAGCTGCACTGCTCATATGTGGAAGCCATGGAGAGTGTACCACTCACTTTTAACCAGATCATTTTATCACCTTATACCCATCCGCATTCACCCACTAAGCACAGCATAGATAAAAGTGGAAGACTAAGATATGTCAAGAGCAAAGTGCTAAGATATTGTAATGTCTTGGGATTTTTTGTTTACCCACCCACCCCTTTCATGTGTTTGGAGTCTGAAAAAATGCTCATATATTTCTTTATTAAAAAAAAAAAAAATGGGGGCAGCAGAGTGAGCAGTCCTATAGCAACTGTGTAGATGTTGAACAGAAACTTGTGAGGGAATAAAGACTATTAATAGAGATCTGGAGAGTCCAGTTCTTCTCAGTTTCTTGTTTGCTCGGCAGTTTGATGGCAATATGCTGCACCTTCCCAAAGGGCATCACAGAACCAGGGTCAGCTCTCCAACAAGCCATGCTATAACATTTGCAGAGTGGATCAAATTAAAATGAGCATTTGTGGACAGCTGCTCTTGGTCTTACAAATGCAGGAGACATCTGTATTTTGGCTATTTGGCAGGAGAAATCACAGTATTTTCAAACAAATATACACACCCCAACATCCAGCCTAAGAATGCTCAAGGTAGGTTTCTATATTAGACTTGAAAGGGGTGAATGCCCCAGCCTTGCCCATTTTTCTGACTGTGTAACAAGGGCATTTTTGTAGAGAGGTAACATACTCTCCAGCTCACTCCAGCTGATGCAGTAAAGAAATTTAAGAAACCCCCTGTGGGCAAAACCCAGTCTGCAATAAAAATATGTATTTTAAAATCACTAGTCAATTATTAGCCAAGCTGCTGGAGCATTAGTACTCTCTACAAAGTAACCTTTGGCTGATGGACCTGTCCCCTTTGACACTAAAGCCTGAAGACACCTCTTGTAGCAGCCAATCCCCTGAGCCCTGGGGCTGGAATCACGGGCAGTTTGCTCACAGAAGAAGCACTCTGCAAATTCTAATATCTCAGACAAAATTTTCATAGCTGGTGGATCATGGAGCTTCTTGTGAATGTAAGAAAATGGATAGAAGAAAACAAAACTGCCTTTTTGCCACCTGTTTGCAATAAGCTCATGTAAGTAAATGAAGGATTTTTTTTTTTTACCAAGTTATTAGCTATACAAATGTGCCTAGCTATTAGAGGAAGCTGCAACAGTGCATACATGGTAAAGATTAATAAGGAACCATAGTTCCTCTCAAGCTGCAACCAGAGTGGTGTTCCAAAGAACAGAAAGTGAGTGAAATCTATTTTGCAATAACTCACCAGAAGCTGCAAAGATCAACTTGAATACAAGATACCTGCCTCAACTCAAAGTCTCTTGTAGGCAGTGAGAAATGAAGAGAATTTGTGTCAGAGTCTGTGTCAACAAATTCCTAGAAATCAGAGGAGATGGCATCACATCCACATACAAATCCAAATTACAACCTGAAGTAGCTAAAGCTGCAGGGACAATCAAAACCAGAAGGATATATCGCTGAAAAACAAGGAAAAAAGGGCAGGGGCACCAGAGGAGAAGGTTTCCAGGGCATTTCCAGAGCTGTCAAGGCAAGGAGGGTAGGGAGGCTGAAGAGGTAGTTTACAGCCATTTACAGGATTCTGAATGAGACAGCTAATACAAGAAAAAAGTGTGAGCACTATGCAGTTGTATGTACACCATGCATATTCTCTATGTCAAAGCTCGTCAACAAATTCCAGTGTAGATTATCCAATGTGTGGCACCTTCTAGTCAAAATATTAACAAGGTTTTCTTTTGTCAGTGAAGCTGAGGACAAAACATTTTTTCTAAAACTCTGTATGCAGAAAGCTTTCATTAGAAAGTATTCTCCCTAAGGAGTGATATAGACCCTGGTTTTATAAAGAAATTAAAAAGCATTTTCTTAATTTTAATTTAAAAAACCTCTTTCTTTATAATTCTAGTCATTAAAAAACAATCAGAAAATATGCCTCTTGCCCTGCACCCTTAAGTGCTATCTCTAATGAAAAGCTGAATGGGCAGTAATGTATCAGTGATATTAATTTCCATTCACAGGTGCAAGGGTTACTTTTCAAAGCAGTGGTTACAAGACAAAGGAAAGGTAAAGAGTACATCCTTATTGCCATGTCTGTGTTGAAACTACAGCTGGATGTAGAACTGAAAAATTCTGAAACTTGCATCACTACAAGTGTTTCCACTTCTTTCATTTCCAAAATGGATTTAGGAAGCATTCATTATATTCAGAATATTAATTTCTGAAGCTTACCAATGATAATGGGAACATTTTAGTATGTTACATCTATGGAATATTCCTGTTTTTTTCCTCATCAGTAGGATGAACCTCTTTTTTTACTGCACTGTTCTGCACTGCTTACCCATAGTTCTGTGTAAACCTTGAGTAAATCCAGAATGTGACATCTATCAGAGATCTTCCCTCTTAAACATTTTAAGAAGTTGCAGTGAAACAAGAAACATTTCTTGTGATAAAAAATTTTTAGTTAAAAAAAAATAATTCCTTTTCCAACATGTCTTTAGCCTATGTAGAAGGGAAGAGTAAAAGCATCTATTGCATGGATTTTGAGTCTCCCATCACCTGCTCCTGGTGCTACCTAAATGCTTTCAAGATATTCCAAATAGTTTTAGGTGATTCTCCAAGAACCAACTAAAAGATTTTCAAAATATTTTTCAAAGGCTTGATCCTTCATGTGCTGAATGGAGATGTATAAGGCAATGTTCTCACTGTGTTCTACTGCCTCATTGGAAGGCAATCACCTCAAAACATTTAAGTAACCTAAAACATTTGTTTCAAGGGAGAATTAACAATTAAAAAGTAAGCCTCACAGCAAGTCAATAGGGCTTTTGATATCTAAAGTTACTGCAGCTTTCAGGCTTTTATGACCCTGTGTTCCATACATTTGAGAGGATCAAAATTTTTAAATACTCATTTGGGATTTCAACACAGAACCTCAATTCCTGAATTACTGCCCTTTCAGAGTTTTACCAAAGTAAGGAAATTATACATCTAATTAAATTACAGCTCTGACATTATGTTTTAACGACACTCTCTTGCTAGTTTAAATTCTTTTTAATCTCAACAATGGGCAACTAGTGCAAAATCAAACCCCTTGACATAACTGGTTTGTACAGATACTTCTGAAGCTCTTCTGAGTTCAGAATATGGTGCTTACCAAAAGCACACCTAAGTGTGGTCATGCACTATCTGATTCTCTATAGTGTTAAAATTTTTTAAAGGGTTACCTACTGGTACCATTTTCTTTATGTGGATAAGAAGAGAAATGTAAGAGTGTAGTAGTCTTACATTAACTTAGTAGTCCATTGGTTAGCTCTTCATTCTAATAATAGTACAGTGAAGTGATTTTCTCATCCCTGGAACCTTCACAATATTCTAACTGCATGTCGACAGCCTTAACTGAAACTGCTTTTCTTTAAGATATTTCTCCTTAACATAATGCAGCTATATTAACCAGTTAACTTTATTTACTAAGATGGACAAACTTACCAATTGGAGTTCCTGCTCATATTTCATCGCTGGAATCTTTTGATTGTGTCACTGAATGACTAATCCATAGCCTGTTTATTATATAAAGCCCAGGTAAATCTGTGGGATAACAGAATTAACTGTAGATTTGCCAAATAAAGAGGTTAAGCAGTAGTTGTTTTAAAGCAGTATTTTTACTTTTACTTAGTGAACTAATAACAAAAGTGAATGTTTATATAAAAAACTTAACCCATCTTAACAGCAGACTGCAAGTTAGCTACAGATTGTCTCTCTCTTATTTTATTTTTCAGCGTTGATTTTCATTTATTTCATTAATTATTAGCTGTATTGCTACTGTTTGGGTGATCATGCCCTTCTTTAGTAGAAGTGTTCATTAATGCAGAAACATTGCAGCGTGCTGTTGAAAATGAATATTAAATCTGCATGGTACAAAGAATTTGGATTTCAGTTCCATATTTTATGATACAAACATGAAGCCCAGTGCTGTAAAATATACAGCTTCCTGTGGAGAAAACAGTCAATTCTAATTCTTTAGTTTCATTTGACCAACTAATTTGTCACTGTTACTTGTTATGTCTGCTTTACTAGTCCCCACTGCGTTGGTCGTTAACATTTAAATACTCTTCAAAGAAAAAATGATAATGGCAGCAGATTGAATATGTATGTGCAACCACTCAGAACAGCCTCTCTCAATTAAGCCTTACAAGGTGCTGACACAGGGACACGTTGTTATTCCCTGTGTTTCAGGGCACCATGGCCCTGCTGGTTCCACGTTACTGCCCAGAACCTCCACACTGCAAAGTGGAGATTAACACACCTCAGTTCACTTGTCAAACAGCATAAGAACAAGTTTTGATTCACAGCTAACAGGCCTAATTTTGAGAGGTTTTTTTAGCAAAGTAAAACCTGCTACCTTACCTTTTTATTAGTGTAAGTGGAATGAGAGGTAATTGGGGTGCTAGCTATTCCTTGTGGTAGTGAGAGAAATGCTCATTGGGACTCTTAAGAGGGGTAGAGTTAAGAAATGGCCTTTTCTTTTCAGAATCTCCTTTTCTGAAATAGCCATAACCACAATGAAACCATTATAATGTTGTTCCATCTTAGCAAAACCAGTATAAAAGCAGAACATAAATTAGCTGGCAATTCCTACCTTCAGCATCTCTGGTAATTCTACCAATGTTGGGGGGCGGGGAAAAAGTATGTTTTTACCCTTATTAACTTTTAAGAGTTTTACCTTTACATAATCAGCTCAAATTGAAAAGCCATTTTCCTAGCTCCTGTCTCTTAGGTAACATTCTTTATCTTTTCAGTTCAAAGCTCTTTCCATGGCTGGCAGCTATTGTTGTCCCCTTTTCATAGCTGGAGGCATTGAAACATCAGGTGGGAGGCCATTGCCCTCAGGTCACCCAACGGGAGAGTGCCCAACCAGAGAGATACATCCAAGGCCTTATGAGTTCTTGTACTGGAGGTTGCTTTTCACTCAACATTGTTTCATTGACTCACTGTCCTAATAAAATTTTAAAAAAATGAAGTAAAGGATATCATGAATAGAGGTAGCTTTAAAATGTCACATTCTTTTCTAGGCATCGCTATCAATTAAATGTGATGTTTGTTGGAGGGCCAAATGAAAGGAAGGATTATCACATTGAAGAAGGAGAAGAGGTAACCAATAGGTTGTTTATATTTTTCTGATTTAATTGATCAATAATGATTAAATGCACTACTTTTGAAGCTACAGCTACAGATTAGCAATGCCAGGCTCAATGCCAGGTTGTATTTATTAGATTAATTCATAGGCTTAAACAGAATCAATCATTCCCCAGAACCATACACCATCTGTGCATTTTGTTTGAAACAAGCCATTCCACTGCTTTGAGTGGTGAGTAAGCATTGCGCCAAGTGCAGCATATTGGAAGAAAGAATAGAAACCTGTCAAAATTGTAACAATTTACACCTGCTTTGTTTACTTTGCTTGGGATTGCCTGCTTGGCCTTGGGACTTCTCTGAGTCCACTGTTGGCTCTGAAAGGACCCTAAGGGAAAGTGGTTACTAGAGGCCTGGGAGTAAGGGTGTCAGGATGGGAGACAATTTGCCTTGCTTCTCAGCAGAATAATTTAACTTCATGTAATTCCAATGACATTTGGCAACCTACTTTTAATTACCTTTGGAAACTCAAGCCTAAGCATCTACATAGTTCAAGGCAGAAGTGGTTTAAGTTTCAATAAATCCTTTCGAAGAGAAAGAAAAATTCATTTACTTGTCATTGAATCATTTCTCCCCAAACCCACCCCAGCATTTCACAAGAGCCTTCACTGATTTCCTGTTCTAACTGTGCTGTGCAGGTGTGTGTAGTTCTGACAAACTCACAGCTCTAAAGAGCAGACACTGAGTTATCCCTGGGTGACTCCTACCTGTGTTGGATTGTCACCACCATCTCCCAGCCCACCCGTGGCTGTGGGCACAGGCACATCCATCACATGCCAAGTTATGCACCACACTCCATTGTGTCCCTTCCCATGGGCTGTGCAGGGAGAGCTCTGGCAGCGCCCAGGACCAGGCCTTCAGGCTGCTTGGGTTTCCTAAAAAGGAAAGTTAGGCTAATTTAATTTAACTTAACCTTTTTTTTTTTTAATGTTGCAAGATATTCCTATATTTCTAAATAACTTGGCATACCCTTTAATAAACACTTTATATGACTTCTCAACAATATAAAAATTTAGTCATACCTATAAAGGCATAATTTTTAATTTACTGTTGTATACTGATATGTTATTGCTAATTCAAGTGGAAACAAGATTTTTTAGCTATCAATATGTGCTCATTTACATGGTAAACTTCCCACAATTACTCAGCAACCAAAAATGGAAACATAACAACCCTATCACACAGGAAAATTGGCAATGCACACAGCAGAAGCAATATCAGTATGTAGCAGTTTAACATATGGGCCAATTTTGTTCAGTTTTATAGAGGTACATTAGAGTTATGCATTCTACCATAGATTTTTATCAGACACATTTGCACCTTCCTGTGATCTAACTCAGAACCATGTTTCTCATTAAAGAAGAATTGTGAGGTAGACAGTATCCTAGCAAAAGGGCATGTTCCTAAATTAGACTTGGGATTAAAAAAAAAAAATCGAAGCCATGTTCAGCTCATTATTTTGTCAGAAAAAGGGTAATTTATAGTTCTGGGTGATAATTTGAAGACAGACTATACAGACATACTGTCAGCAGGCCAAATCACGAATGCGAAAACCCACAAATCCTCCAGGCAAATTTAGCTGATGCTGTTCCACTATGAGCATTCTGATAGCAAAGAAGAGAAAAAGTTGGAGAAAAAGTTAAATTTAGGATTGTTTATATCTGTCCACTCGCTATCTTGTGCCTGTTATCACACAGGTTATAGTGTGTCCCATGGCACCACTTGCGCTTGAAAGCCTGCAGTTCACAGCAGCAAAGGGTTGGCACGCAGAGATAAGGGCTGAGGAGCATCCTCCTGCTCCCGAGCTGCTCTCTGCTGGTGCCATTAACATGCAAGTGTATGAGGAAGATTAGTTCTGACTGGCTAATTAGGAGAAAAAAACCCAGAAGCTTGATTTGAACTCTCTTCAAAGCCTTTTAGAATTGTCTCCTAAGCAGCCATTTAGACTAAAATGACAGCTAGTCTAGCACAATTTTTTTCCTCCTCTCAACAAGCAGGCATTTGTTAAATAAGTAACTCTTATATTTTGTTCTTTCTTAGTTTTCCCTGTACTGCTTCACAGCCTTCTTAAATTTCTACTTCTTTTCCTCCTTTCAGCATAGAAAGTGTCTCACACCTTAGATGTTGTTTTCCATCAGACAGGTTTTTTAAAGAGAAAAATCAAGCTGCACCTTACAAGAGATAAACCATTCACAGTCCTTGGCTGGAATTTACCAGGCGGTCATATTCTTTCTTTTTTTAATTTGAAAAGTTCCATTTTGCACCCTTCTCCATAAGAACAGAGATAGAGTCAGCAAACATCTACTCAGATATTCTCTGCCTCTAACTCAGACTCATTCAAAATGAAAGAATTGCTTTGGGGAATGCATCTTCTATTGGAACATGGCAAAAAAGTGATGTGAAAATGCACCTATATAGCTAATACTGACAGAACTTTCTAGAAAGTGTGCTACATAGTGAGTTCCGTGAGGGTTTCAAATGAATAGTTTTTCTGATGTGCCTCATTTGTCAAGAGAGTTTTGGGTTCCATGGACTAGTGACTACAATTCTTGTGTAGTCAACTTGATGAGGCCACTGAAAGTTTCTGTGGCAGCCCTGACATAATCACAGAATTGCAGAATCACTAAGGTTGGAAAACACTTTTAGGATCATCAAGTCCACCCTTTGACTTAACACCTCCTTGTCATCTAGACCATGGCACTGAGTACTGTGTCCGGTTGTTTCTGAAAACCTCCAGGAACTGTGACCTCTGCTACCTCCCTGGGCAGCCATTTCAATGCCTGGCAACCCTTTTGATGAAGAAATTCTTCCTGCTGTCCAATCTGGGCCTCCCTAGGTGGAGCTTGAGTCCTCTTGTGCCCAACCCCTCACAGCTACAGGGTAGCAGGTACCAGGGAACAGTCCTCAGTCTGTCCTTGTCTTGAATTTTTCATCATACCATAGCGTTTGTGGCAAGAAGAGTTTCAGTGTTAACATAGCCTACAGGCTTCATGGTGTATTTACTGCATTTTTACTTACTTGTAAAGCCTGAGGGTAGAAAAAACCCTCATCTTCCAAAGAAATAAGTGAAAACTCAAGGGGCCCATATATTTTGGAGACAGTTAATGACAGAGAAACCCTACGGTCAAAACAAAGCCTAGCTATAGTAAAAGAATTTCAGGATTTATTTACTGCATTGTGTGGGCTGCTTTGGGGGAAAGTGAGATATGCTAACAGCTAAATCTAGGATCACAAAAGTAGTTGGCATGCTGTCTCTTTACCCACCTCAGTCCACCACTTCTACACAATGAATCTCAAACTGACTTTGATTTAGCTGACTTTGATTTCTTAGCAATTTACATTCTGATGTTCAGTCTATAAAACAGTGCAGTTCCATGCAGAGAAATTCAAATCAGCCTTTCATCTACCACCTGCAACACATTTGCATTGGCACAAACCCCACTTGGGTTTAGAAGTCCCACTTCTCATTGCGCTGCATTTTCCCTAAGTTTCTGCTCTCAGCAGCTAGGTTGTTTCCAATGGATAGAGACACCTAATTATTGGCACAACCCCACAGACTAAAGCCCTGACACTGCATTCCTAAAGAGAACTCTCAGAGCAGAAGTTCCCCCTTGATCATCTTGGTGAATCTCTTCAGCTTCTTCTAGCGTATTTCCATGGTCTGACTGAGATATACCATCATGCTCTGAAACATGATTCAGCTTTGAGGCCACATCTGCCACAACTCATCTGAGTTTTCTAACCTGAGTTTTGATTTCTCATTCTCTCCCTCTCACACAGACACTACCAGTAAGACTTGGCTCGCTTCTGACAAATTATCAGAATTAGTCTGCTAAGTCTGCTTAGTCTGCTTCACCATTTTAGGTCACGCTTCAAACCCTGTTCCTGCAGGGGAAGGCAGCGTGGCCATTCAGCATGGCTGAATTACTCTCAAGTCAGTACAGGGATATTTCATTCAATTGTGAATACTCATAGAATAAATTATGCTGGTATTTATGGAGGCAAAAGGAGGAGATGCACGGAGGTAGGAATTCACTGTTTCCATCAGTGGAAGCATTGCTGAAGCTCCTTCTAGTGTATGCTGCTGTCTAGTGAGCATGCTTTTGAGAAACTCTGCCCTACCAGATCAACTCACCCTTTGCATTTTATAGGGAGAGTGGATGTCTGAAAGCAAGGGGAAAGTGGGGCTAAGTGAACATTCCCGTAGGTTGTTTTGTAGTGCTTATATCCCAAATAAATCTGAGAACATGGGTCACAACAAAGCAATAGAAATAACTTTGCTTCTTTACATTTAAAGACCCCTACATTTATCGGATGAAGACTCTTGGAATATTTTAATAAGAAACAAAGCTCCTATTGAAATGTAATAAGAATAATGATCCCTTTGCATCAGAAGGAAATTGTTTCTTCAGAACTAAAGAATCTTCTTGCTGCATAAGATTGTTGGGATGAGTTTTGGCTAGTATTCAGGTTTCACAGATGACATGGAAATGAGTCGAGGGAAATAAAAAAACAAACGCCACCAAAACCCCTCAACATATTTTCTCTACCTTCCTCACCTATTTGTCTTGCAGTCTTCTGATGGCTGAGAAATCCTTGTGATGAGAAAGGGAGAAAATTGTTTTTCTGTGCTCAAATATATCAGTCACCACTGAAGTCTGGAGAACACCCAGGCTCTACTCCCACATCAGAATCTGATTTGCTCTGCAAATTAATTTAGTACTTAGCCATATGACAAGCAATACAAGCCAGGATATACCAAGCCAGAGCCTAATCCCAGAAGTGGCTGAGCAATCCCAAATTCCACTTTTAGAAGCAATCAGAACTCAAAAGTATCCTGCTAATTGCGGGTCTCTTTAGAGGTCTGTAAATAAGCTGTCAGCTATAAAAGCCCTCATGGACCTCTGGGTTCCTGTGTCTAGGCAGAGTTTGATATCAAAAGTGACTCTAAATTAAATTACATATACTGCTGTACATAAAATAAAATAGACTTCTGTTTTTTTTAGTTAGTCAATACAGACCGATTTTAAATACTGTATTCTTCCCTTATAGATGCTTCTTTGTTTACTCTGTTAGGACACACACCCCTGGGTAAAGGAGCAATCCCTACCACATTAATATGGTGAGGATGTTACTGCTCTTTTTAGGGTTGTATCCACAAGTTCTACTACCCTGTTGAAATTTCCATCAAGACAAGCAGCTTCAGCAATGCTTCCACGATGGAAACAGTGAATTCCTACCTCCGTGCATCTCCTCCTCTTGCCTCCATAAATACCAGCATAATTTATTCTATGAGTATTCACAATTGAATGAAATATCCCTGTACTGACTTGAGAGTAATTCAGCCATGCTGAATGGCCACGCTGCCTTCCCCTGCAGGAACAGGGTTTGAAGCGTGACCTAAAATGGTGAAGCAGACTAAGGAAGGAGAATGTATTTATCCTACAGCAAAGAAAATTGAGGGAAAATTTAATTAATTAAAAAAATATCTCAGTCTTAAGGCGTTTTCATTTGAGTTTCATAGGTATATATGCAGTTTTAATGATCATATTGAGAAACGCTATGAAATAATGTTATATTTGGGGCAAAGAAGCACTTCTAGGTGGCTCATAACTTCTAGAGGTAAAGTGAGAATTAAAGGAGGTGGTTTTACTGTAATCATAATGAGAAGATTCCACAAAGTCAGCAGAAAATGAAACAAAATGCTAAAGTCTGGAAAAGGAGAAGAAGGAAGATACAATAATAAACAAATAAGCATGTTTAGTAAAAAAGGATAAAAAGACTGGTGACCAACCTTTGTTTCTTCCTTGAGACACATTTTTCAACCAGAAAGACAAATTCATGCCCGATTGTGAGCTGTTATGCAACAGCAATACTCAAATCTAGGTGTTTCTACAAGGAGAGATACATATATTTCGTGCAAGAGGCCTTGTCATCAATAAGATGTTAATAGAGTAGAAACAGTGCACATTTCCTCAGTTTTTAGTACTTCCAGGGAGAATGGATACTAGATTATTCCAGTAAGAACAGTGCAGTTGGGAAAGCTTATATTTTCAAGTGGCATGAACTCTATTGACTTACTATCCTAGCTATATAGGAGTATGTGTGTGTGTATATACCTACATATATATCCGATTTTTTTTTACTCAGGCCTTGATTTTTTTCCAAGAGAGACTTAGGAAAACATTAGATTTGCCCAAAAGGCAAAAGTCAGCCACTATTTGGAAAAAATAAGTTTCCAACAAAAAGACAGTACTGCATTGCCAAACTGGCCTGTGAAATGGGCGTGGACTGTAACTCACAGAGATATTAAATAGCTGACAGTTTCCTTGAGAAAAAGTTCAGGTTATATTGGAATCAAAGCTGTAGATTCAGTAATTACTGCCACTTGTATTAATCACAATTACATCAGATGATTCATGGATGACTGAAGCACTCAGGCAATTTAAAGAAAAAAAATTTGAAGAATAGACCATAATTTACAGTGAAAGGTACTATTTAAATTCAGTCAGAAAAACACTTTCATTGACAATGTGTAGCCCACGTCATTCCTCCTCTCCCACTGCATAACAATTCTTTTAATTCATAACTTAATGTTTATAATCTTTTCTTATGACTGTGCTGCCTGACCTCTGAACTGGAGAGCTGACATCCTCTCTCAAGTTTTTCATTTCCAGAAAGGTCGTTCAGCTGCATGATTCATGTCAGAAGCAGGATAAACTCTGCCTCTGTTGTCCTTTCCCTCATCTGCATGTCCTGTGCATGTGTTCAGCAGTAGCTGCCCCAGTAGTTGCAGGAGAAATTACACTCCAAAGCTCAAGATTTCCAAAATGATCTTTCAGTTTCAGCATTACCAGTGCCATATGACCCACAGCTGGTGTGACAAACCACTGAGATCATACAGTCCCAGATGAGTCTTCTGTGAACTGAAGGAGGTTATTTCCCCACTCAAATCACTCCCTGTTGTGCAGGGAAGAGTTGGCCCTGCCCAATGGAAGCGGGGGCTGCTGTAGCATTGGGTGCTGCCCTTCAGAAATACCAAAGAAAACAAGAGCCAAAGAGCACAGGGAAATGGACTGCAATGAGGATAAGTAGCCTGGTACTGGGGCCATCTAGACAAGAGTTATAATTTATCTGTAGTGATGTCCTGGCACAAGGTGAACTTTTCACTCATGTAAAAGCTCTCAGCGTGAGATTTTTTTTTCCAGTTTTTCAGTTCTCCCTATTGTTTTGTTCCCTTGGCAACATATTAATTTTTTCTCATGTTCACAGAGGTATTTCTTCAATTCCAGGGGGCATGTATTAATATTTCAAAACTCTTTTGGAAATAATATTGACTGAAAAATCAATTAAGCTTTTCTAATGTTGCAAAGAGTTCAGTTCAGGGGGTTTGCATACTTCAATCGTTTCTTCTTGCTCCTATTTATTTTTCATTTTCTGAAATTGTAGTGAATTGCTATAAATAAGGGTATTTTTCATTATAGTTCTAACTTTGAATCAGGTTTCAGACTACCTCACCTGCACTAGCAATCTGTTTTCTAGATGTGGTGAAGAGAACACAGAAAGCATGGCAGAAGTGACTTTTGGAAGTATTACTGCTCTGCACTATATCTAAATAAGGGGAAATGTGCCCATTATTTCAGGTCAAAGATAACAGATCTGCTTACAGATTGCAGCACAGTTCTGTCATGAAATGTGAGGCTAGACCTGAGCATCTCGGAGCCCCCACAAAGCAGAGCTGGTTTTAGCCTGAAAAAAGACATGGAGAGGTCACCAAAGAAAGAATTTTGGGTTCAGTGGTTCTGTCTTTATGCAGAATTTGGATGTAACCCTTTTACTTACACGGTGGGAAGAGCAGCAGCTGTTGCTGGGCTTTGAGGGTATCCACAAAAGTAAAACAAAGCAGCTTCCAAATGGGCAATTCTTCCCAAATGAGAAAGCTCCATTAAAAAAGTGAAAAAGTAGATTAACAATCCTGTGTGGGCATATTTGGAGCTTATTTGGAAAAATGACATTTAACTTGACTGAGTAAAGACCCAGCTACATCTGAAATGAAGATTTATATATCATGTAATTAATGGATGCTTGACACTGAGCCCACCAAAAAGTAATTCCAAGAGTAAAACCAGAACAATGGAATTCCACCAGGTCCACAGGATAGCTCTATATGCAGTTACAGACCTCTTGAATAGCTTGTTAATTATCACTTAGATAATAGAAATAATACATATTCTGTAACACTTTTAAAAGCAACAGATGCTAGAAGCCTGTTATTGTAAGAAAAAAAACCTGCAAACACTTCCAATTACAAATTGAATGTATTTACACATGTAGTCTTTATATAGAGAAAATAAAATACAGAATGTTTTGAAGTAGCTGCTTTAATGTTATTTTCTTATTTCTTTAGCTTTTTTACCAGGTTCAAGGAGATATGTGTTTGAAGATAATTGAAAATGGGAAACAAAAAGATGTTGTCATCCGAGAAGGGGAGGTAAAACAGGATTGTTTTTCTGTTATAGTTGTACATATGTTAAATGAATGTTTTATGTGTTATTTAGAAAACAATTTATCCCTGCTGTGCAAGAGATAGCATCAGGATTTAAGAAAAATGAAAAACAACCCTTGAATATAGAAAATTTCATGTAAGTAATAGGAGCCTACAATACACAATGTTCAACATCTGACTATTTCAATAACTGATAAAAATCCCGCTGAGCATCTGGGGTGACTATTCAGGTAGTCAAGAACATACTGA
>VZTN01026790.1:50415-144819 GCA_013400515.1 Erpornis zantholeuca | reverse complement strand
AATATTCTTTGAAAATTTTTAATCAGCAAAGTTTCTAAGCAGAATATTCTGTAGCTCATGAATTGTCACCATTTGGTAAAAACAAAGTTGGGTGAAAAAAATTGAACCATTTAGCTCACTTCTCTTACCTTTCTGCACCTTCTGACCTATATTTTTTATTCTGTGTTTCACTGAACTTTCCATTTAATGTTACTATTTAAATGCAAACTTACAGTCTAGTTGATATTTTTTCTAATATTCTCACTGCAGGGATATAAATTTCATGATACTTCCTCGTAGAGACCAGGGATGCTGAGGAGAAGCTTCTTGTAGAATCACTGCTAGTCTTGCTTAATAGTTTTTATTACTCTCCTAAATATTTGAAAATGAAAGGGAATACAAAATAAGACCAAAATCTAAGGAATATCTCATGGATTTAAGTTGATCTAGATCAAGGTTCTCTCAGCTAAAGAAAAGAACTCCTGATATGAACTTACTAATTAACCAACACCAGAAATTATGAGAAAATGAAAGTGTTTCACACTGTCCCTGGGGGAAGACAATCAACAAAAAGAGGCAAGGTATGAAGGGTGCCATAGGTGTGGTATGCTTGCAGGTGCACTTCATACAGTTGTAACACCTGGGAAGGCAATTCCCATAATTTTCTTCTTGGAATGATTCTCAAAATGTTTGTGGTTAAAAGTATCCAGAAGCCTTGTGGGAGAGAGTAGGAAATTCCAGCTTTGACAGCTGATGGTCAGTCGCTACCAACTCAGTATGTTGCACCTTGATGAATAAGTATCTGAGGTCTGAATTCAAAAACAGAGGCTTGGGGTTGACTCCTGTTCTTGTTAATTCAAGTTCCAGTAAAAAAAATCTGGAACTTACTCATTCTTACTTATTTATGGTTTTGGTTCTGATCATGCAGGGATGAAGTGCACATAATTTTGTTGTAATTTAAGTAAAACATGCCCTTTCTACTTTACTTTCTTCTCCTTTTTAATTTTAACAGAGATATACTTTGCAGTCCTCAAATCTGCAAGCAGTAAAAAATAAGCACTATACCAACTTGTTTATCACGGTTATCAGTGCACTTGTTTGTGTGAGATTTCCTGTGTTAACAGAAACGAAACATACCATAGTGGATGACAAATATATGTTTTGAAATTTGTGCATCTGGGATTACTACTTATGTTTTCTATAACCTAAGTTCCTGGGCACTTGGAAAGAAAACACTGAGTAATCCAAATCTAGAGTGAAACAATGTGCCTGTCAATATAGCCAACTTTTCACCACAACTAAATTCAATTAAGGACAAAGAGGACACATTTAGACACCTGCAGCTACAAGATAAAAATCCATTAGCTTTGAGAAAAGGTTAAATATGTTCTTCAACAGCTTCAGAGGAAAGTATCTTAAAATAAGCTTGTAGTTTAACAGTAACAACAGAATAGGTACACTAACTTCAGGAAATATTTTAATGTTGTTTAGGAATCAAGCACTCTTTTTTATTCTCTAGTATCTCTGTATATTCATCAACAAATCCAGTGTATTTCCCAAACAGTAGTTCTCACTACTAAATGGTTTCAATAAATATTTCACTTTTTAAATGCTGTAGGTTTATTTATTTGAAAGTGCTTGGAAACTTTTTTCTAGTAAATGTTTTCTAAAAGTGCTCATGTCTAATAACTTTTATGAGGAGAGGTTTACCATCACACCTACATTGCTTTGAGTACAGAGCAGAAGGACACTTTCCACCTGAAAGTCACCTTGATCTAAAGGTCAGCAGCCTTCTGGCCCATATCACACATATAATTTAACAATGCCTCCACAATCTTTTGCCACTTAGCTTTTTGCTTCCATTACCAAATTCCCTTATGATTATTTCCTTTAAGGTTTAGCTGGGTATGTTTGATCTTCCACAGACAGAAAAGACTTTCTTAAGATGGGCTGAAAAACTGCTGTTAGGCACCTGCATATAGCCACGCAAGGATTTTATCTTCAAGGGAGAGAAAATTTGGGAGTAAAGTATCCTTCTTACTTGATTACTTCTAACCAAAAGCTTCCTAAGTTAAATCAGTGACAGCAAAGTCAAAAGTCATTGGAGGATTCTTCACTAATCATCTGTGAAATAAATAAATAAAATTTTCTCAGACTCAAAAAATACCTTAAGCCAGATTTTCTATTTTAGACATGAATGCCTCATACATTCTTGCAAATGTATCATATATGCATGCAAATCAGATCTTTACATCTGCCTACTTCAGGGTGTAGATATTTCTCTATATATGTGCAAATAAGCAAGTATCTCTGACTAACACTGAAAAACAAGTAAATTAAAAAGATATCCATGTCCTTACACCTGTGTATGATTTGTTTTATACATATTATCATACTGGCCAACATTAAAAAGTTGATTTGCAGATTTTAACCTAGGACTGAGGATTTATTTGGGGAAATTCCAGGACTCTAGACCACATGAACAAAGGGGAGTCTTGACTGCCTTGTCCAAGAGAGAGTCCAGATCTGTGGTCCCAGACTAAAAACCAAAGGCACCAAACAGCAAACAAAAGCTGACTTGCTCTGATGTGTGAATTATACCAAATTCTTTTCTGGCTAGAATGATTACCTGAAAAGCCTGAGGAAATATATCTAGCCATCATACATAGGGTCAGTCAGAGTCCTCAGAAAATAGAGTTTAATATTTCATAAATATTTGAGTTTTCAGACTTTTTCTAAATGAAAATTCTGAGAAAAACTATACCCTGAAATAGGAATAGAAAAAGCACCTGTACATAACAGGCGAGTGGACAAGTGTAAATAAGGCTATGTAATCGGCCTTTCATTTTCCCCAATAATTGTTTATACTAATTGTATCACCTGGTAATAACAAGTAAATCACTGCCCAACAAAAACCTCGTTGTAAGGTATTTTCAAAAGACAATTTCTGCTTTCTTTAAGATTTTCACTGACAGTCAAAACATCACCAAAAGAGACTAAGTTCTCCCACCAAATTTTTTAGAAAAAGGAAGAAGATGACTCTTTTCCCCTTAAAAACTGCAATCTGAACAGTGAAAATTGCAACGATAATTTCTGGAGAACTCAGTAGCCTTTCATGCCAAGATAGTCTAGTCCTATTGCTGTCTGCTTCTTCTCTCTTGTTAGTAGTCCCTTAGCCCAAAAGAAATGACAGTGAAAAGGTAATAGAAATTAAAATCAATTTTCAAAACATTTGAATAGTAAAAATGGCATTTGAACAGCAATACAAATAGAAAAATGCTTCTGAGATCTATCTAATTGTGGTAAAGGCTTTTTAATGAGAAATGGTATGTCTCTGTGCTGTTTCATAATTCACTGTGCCATTCTCAATGCCTCTATAGTTTAAATACAATAAAATTTTAGTAGGATTTTGAATACTCCCCAAGTTAACAGGTAAGTCAATTTAATGCCATAAAAATAGATGTAACTCCAGAGATTTTAAATAGTTTAATCAGGTGTAACCATTTCTTCTAAAGTTCTGTGATATTTTCTATCTTGCTAAAAAGCACTTCAGCATAGCCAAGTGTGTGGCTACAGGCAGCTGCAATGACTGATTTCACTTTGTGTGCCTCTTGCTGAGCAGTGAAGTCGTTCTGCACAAGCCAACACAGGGCTGGGAAAATCTACAGAACTTCTGCACTGACAAAAAGACTTCTCAGGTTTGGCTTTTGCGATTCTACTGTCGCAAACCCACATAATTTTGATGGCAAAGGGGATAGACTTTCTGTTTTAGACAACTTCTAGGCAGAAGTAGCACTTTGTTAATATTCTCTGGCATACAGCTGAAAGTTTGCCATTGACTTAATATAAGTACATGCAATAAAACATAATTATTAATCCTTTGATTTGGAGGGGAAAGCCTTGATCAGTTCACCCTGCCCACCTTGGATGGAACTACCACAAGCCTCTTTATCAGCTGCCTGCCTTTGCTGATGGGCAACTGACAAATAAGGTTTTTAAACCTTATTTTGCAGCAGGCAAGAGTTACCACCAGTGCTGCTTCTGTCCTTAGGCCATAGTCATTGTTCAAGGCTTACTAAATACAGATCTGTTTAGGGATTTTTTTCTCTTTCAAATTTAATGACTTTGTGTTTATTTTTTATTTGTGCAACCTCCTACGTCCCCACCCACCATTTACCCCATGTGGTAACACAGCAGAAAACCAAGGTTTGGTCTTCCCCTGGGAATTTATTTTATGTTACCACTTGTTTGAATTTATTAACAGTCCTGGGGGAGATATGACATTGACAATATTTGTGATTTTATTGTAAATTTCACAATAATTAGCCTTCTTAATTATTATGGGGGGGAGAAAAAGATAAAGGGGAGAAAAAGATAAAAGAAAGAAGAAGAAGAAGAAGAAGAAGAAGAAGAAGAAGAAGAAGAAGAAGAAGAAGAAGAAGAAGAAGAAGAAGAAGAAGAAGAATAGAAAAAGAAAAAAAAAAGAAAAAGAAAAAAAGAAAAAGAAGAAAAAGAAGAAGAAAAAGAAGAAGAAAAAGAAGAAGAAAAAGAAAAAGAAAAAGAAAAAGAAAAAGAAAAAGAAAAAGAAAAAGAAGAAGAAGAAGAAGAGAAAAAGCTTGGGGATGATAAAATCTCAAATTCTAGAAGGCTATTCTAAAAGAATACACACTTACACAAAAGAAGATATATTGCTTTTAAAAATCGTGCAAGTTTTAAGGCTGATCTCATTCTGTACATAACAGGCTTGTGATTCTGAACACTTGTGATTGGCAATATGAGGTAGTTTAGCAGAAATTGCCTGGGTTTTATTTCTTTACAGTGGTGATAAAATAGAGTAGAAGGATACATGCAGTAAAGTTAATCTGATTTCTTTTAGAAGCCTATTTTTTCACTTATATTCCTTATTATTCATTGTTTATCCCTGTTCTAATAGATTCTTTCCTTTTATTTGCAGCCTAGGATACTAATCTTCCCAGAAACCAAATCCATCAAACAAATTTTACTGCTTGCTTTGAGTTGCTCCAACTTTCCTATTCTTAGTCAAGCTTGGAAAACTCTAGGTTTACTGGGCACTAAAGCCTCATTATCTATACTGAATTAAAGTTAGCCTTGCTTTTAAAAGGTCATTATACAAAATGGTGGATAGCCACATTTTTACTCATACTGTTACCTCTTCAGCTTCACATTTAGAGTTTTTTGCCTTTACCTCAACATATTACCTTAATTTCATTTGATGAAACAATTTTCCAGCTGCAGTTGCTTTGCTTCTTTACAAAAAATGGAGTTTGATTGGCATTTGTAAAGGAAGGTAGATTTCAAACAATATTTAAAGACTGAAAATGTCTGTTATGTAACTAAAAAAAATCTAAAAATGGAAACAGTTTTTAGTTATTAATACGGAATTTTTAGAGCATGAAACAAATGGATCCTATCATGCATGAATCAGTATGAACTACTGAACATACCTTTTTATTCATTGCTGCATAAATAGTCTGTGACTGATTATGATTTGTAGTGAATTAAAGAAAAAATATCAAATGGCTATAGAAATAGAAAAGGATACCCTGACCTACTGGTAAGTCTTATTTGTATTCTCATGACATTCCTTGATCGCAATGAGACGAGAGGAGAGGACACTGATAATGATTTAGTAGTGCTGTGGCTTGGTGAAAAACTACAAATTTGACAGAACACCTAGAAAATACCATTTATCTCTTCTAAAAGATTTACCCATGTCTCTTTGGATACCATTTACACACAACCACATTTGTAAGTTTTGTCCTGATAGCTGAAGTAATGGGAAAGTAAATAAGAAAGTAAATCTAGGAGGATAAACCCAACACGCTCCATACCAGCGGCACAGAGCATAAGTGTAACACATCCAAGGAGTGTATCCATGGGACCTGCCTACGCTGCTCTGCCAACTTTCTCTTGAGAGCCAAGATCAGCCTTAGACATAAGCAAAGTGAAAGTGCCCCAGGGTGAAGGGATCCTGTCTGTATCTGTGCTGCTTGACCCAGGCACGAGTTGCTTCAGACATGCTGATTATTCAACAAGCCTCTCTAGCATCCCTGAGAAATCTCAGGTAGCCCTTGAGTTGTGCCCCACTTGTGAATCCCTCAGGCTATTTGCCGTAAGTAATTGTCTGCCTCTCACCATTATCTACCAGCTCTTCTGTTTATCAGGAAAATGTGGGAAGGAAGGAGAGAACATGAATCCAGACCCCCAGGCTATTAGCCTTCTCCACTTTCCAAAGAACTGTCTATACCTGTATCTGGCAGCATGCAATAAAACAGCAGAACAAGTACCTGCCCCACAGGCTTAGCCTGCCTGAATCCTTGATTGAACACAATGGCCTTTCCCACTGGAGAGGGGACAACCAACATATCCCACAGTCACACTCCATCACTCCCTACCTGAACATTCTCTGGAAGAAAGCTTTGCAACTTGGCCTTAGAAGAGCAAAGGAAAAAAGTGTGAATTAAGAGGCACCAAGTCAGAAGATAAGCTGCTGATTGTGTGAAATTGTGCCAGCATGGCCACTCAGAGCTTTAAAAGAGGGAGGATTAGGAAAGTGGGTTGGCTGACACGATGCAAGGTCGTATCCCAGCTATCAATAACTGTTCTTCTCTTTCAGCACATCCTTGGTTTTGGATGCAGGTGGGCCTCTTGCCAGTTCAGAAGCAATGTACCGGAGCACACCTCCACCAGGTTTTGGGAAAAGTTGGATGCTAGGCCCAGGCTGACCCCACACCAGAGGCTTGTGATCAGCCACCAGCAAGTGAGGAAACGACTGCTGGCCCGGCTGGCCCTGCTGCTGTGATCCATCGCTGGCTGGGTCAGGTGCCTGCCAGGAAAGGTGTTGCCAGGGAGAACAAGGCCATCTGGCCACACAGGGCAGGGGACAGGCAAGGGTGAGGAGAGCCCACCAACCCTCAAGGCCAGAGGACAGGAGTCTGTCTGCATGGCTGCCCATTCTTGCCTCACTCACACTCAGAGCCTGTCCCCATGTACCATCTGCAGAGTTTCCTGACAGTGACTGTGCAAGCCATCCTGCCCAGCATGTAGGGCAGCAATACCAAAAGCTGAATAAATTTCCAATGTAAGCATTTTTATGAGGCATTTTTGTGAGCATTTTATGCTTTCAGGGCTCTGAAGTAACTGACCCTGCCCTGTGGTGCAGGTGACAGCATCCTCGGGCAGGGGTTTACCTCAGGAAAGAGAGGAGAGTGCTTCTCCAAAGCACCTCAGCCACACGGTTCTGAAAATATCCCTCGGGACCACAGAAGACTGAGGGAAAGGATACCTGGGACCAAGGGCAGGTGGGCAGCCAGGCAGCTTGGCATGAACGGGCTGACTGTGGGTTAATCTACACAATACACAGGTAACCACAGAAATGAAGGTATTAAACAAGAAATGTGGAGGCGTTCATTTTTTGTAAGTATGCACAGATATTGTGAGAAAATATCTTCACTTTCAATGATGTGTAAAAAAGCAACATAGCAGGTACAACAGTACCTGAACAATATACAAAGCTTTCTTATTCTTTTACCCACTGACAACTTTACATATGTAACATAATATGGTGTATGTGCTTGCAAAACATATATTTAGATCATTAGTCATTCATAGAATAATGAATTAATTAACATCAGAATATTTCTGATATCAAGATGAAGCAGTTCTGTTTGTGTTTTTTGTTTAAAGGGAAATGCATAGGTCAGAAATCACATTAGTCTCTAAGTTTCACACATAGATTAAAATTTTAATACTTTGTGGCTAAATCTCACTACCACAAAAGAAAGGGGTAGAAATCCCCCTTGACTAGTCTCATTTATCCTTCACTGTTTTTTGATGAGTATCCTACTGTTATCTGCAGAGCACCTAGCACCAGCAATAGACCTTGGACTTCCTATTGTGATCCCTCTGTTAAAAAATATACAAGTGGAAGAGGAAAAGATGATGAAGAGCAGAAAAGAGGAGCTTTCCATGGGTAGTTCCGTGAAACACTCCCATGAAAAGTTATGCTGGGCTTGAAAATACATGTCAACAGTTTTCTCCCACTATGAGTGAAAAGAAGCACCCATCATCTATGAACTTCAACAGTAAGAAAATTGTGGCACATACACGACTCCTCAGTGCTCTTTGCAAATATTCCTATATTGTCAACCACTCTAGCTGTGACACCATGCCAAACCTTCTGTAGAGAAGTTTCTTGTGCAGTTAATATGTGCAGCATATTAATAGTAGCCATCAATTCTTCTGCTCGGGCTGAACTCTGGGAAATTAGTAACTCGTGAAAAATAAAACCCTGCCAAACAAAGAAATCTGGTGATATACTTAACAAAATGTAGTCAAACTTTTCTGCAAATCAAAGAAATGCAATTGCATTCACTAATAAAACCCTGAAAGGAAGGCTTTTAGAGTGATAGGCAGATCAAGCCTAGAAAAGGAAACAGAGAGACAGGAAATGAGCAGAAGTGTTGGTTTCTCTTGGCTTATGATCAGGGTATTTAAAGAAATGTTTTCTTTCCTGAAAGTCAAGAGGAAGAAAAAATATGGAGACAAGATATAGTCAGTTCAGACAAGGCTTTTAGAGCATCTTTTGCTCTGAAAGCATATGACATGTTAGGCTGTTGCTATCAGCAAATAGCTAGATGAACCCTAAACCCTACACTTTTTCACTCTACCTAGTGCTTATCTCAGCTGGATTCTTCTTTTTTTTGGTAAGGACAACATGGCCCAGTATTTTATGTGTGAATGGTCATACCTGTGTCTAGGTGGATTAGTATAGCATTAGTAGTAAGCTAAGTAGATTAGAAAAAGTAAGCTGAGTTTTGCTTCCAAAGTGTTTCCTTAATCATGTGTTTCTGAAACAAACTTTATTTTATTAACTAACCTAAATAAAATCTAGGTTTTAAAATCTCATTGGAAGCTAAGCGTTAAAGACTTTACAAAATTGAATTACTTTAAATGTTCATATGTGGAATTAGTTGGTGAAGTTCAGGAGAGAGACATTTTGCTACATCTTCTTGTTAGAAGTCCATTTTCCAATAAAACACAGATATTCTTATCCTGCATAAAAGATATCCTGCCTTCTATTGTCTTTTCATTTAGATTCCATGTGCTTATCTTACTTTTCAAATTCTAACCTGAAATCATGAACATGAGAAAGAAAAAACTTACAGATTTATTAATTTCACTGAATCATCTTTTTCACTGTTCCCAAGTAGATGCATGGTATTTGTCATCACTTCAAATTATTACTGCTTGTTAGGTAATATTTATTAAGGGTATTTGTTCTCACACCTTTGTTTATCTAGACACCTTTGTCTATGCAGGCACCTAGAATTATATACTTGGGGATTATTTCACAATCAAGGGCTACATGCTACCTGCTTCTTTTGACTGGAGTTCAGTAATCTGAAGTTCCCAGTTCTGATTTCCCTATCTTTATTCCAACCATTAATCTTGCTCTTAATCCTGATGGTTAAAGTCATCACCTAACTGAAAGCACTCCTTACATAATTGGAGCCAAATCTAGGTGATGTGCTGTCTTTAACTCCAATTCCTGACCTTACAGCCCAGCTTTCCTTTCCCTGCTCTGTATATCCTGAAGAGCTATTTTTGCCTAAAGATTCTGCCTTTGAGGCAGATAAAGATCCAAACAACCACAGAAAGCTTTGTAATGAATGCCAACACCTTGAACTACACTCAGGAACTAATTAGCAGTTGATGTAGTAACAAGTCAAGAAGCTGTTAATTCACACTAAAAAAAAAAGTCAGGTTTACTTGAGTAATTCATTGTCAACACACTCATTTAGACAGATGTTTACAACTGGCACACATACATAGTACATATGTACACACATCTGTCATGGGCTGTATGTATACAAACACTGAAGTTTACAGGTGATACTATCTCACTAAAGTACAACAAAGCACAGTTTCTTGGGTAGGACCTTCCCTGGTTTAAGAATGCAGCACTTATTTTACTGGGAAAGATGTACAGACAATGAACCCATTCATTGCTAGGATCCTGCAGGACGACTGCTTGTAGGTAGTTGAGGAACACACTTACTGAAGGTCACGAATCCAGTCTTTATTCCCAGCAACCAAAGGGAGTCAGTCTTCCCTCACATCTCTTTGAGAAGAGATCCTCTCCATGAGCAGTGCATGCCAAATGATATGGAGATAATACATAACAGGATTTCCTGCATTAGTATAAAAAATGGAGATTTGGTCATGTGTTCTCGTGACACTCCCAATAGGTTATGCAGGTTCACTGTGCTGTATTATTTCACTTATAGCACTTTTCCTGGCTGTAATCTCATCTAGAGCACAGGAGTGTTTTTGATGGGTCCCAGTCACTGGAGCTGGTCACCCCAAGGTGTTCTGCTCTGCTGTCATGCTCTCTTCTGCTTCACAGGCCGTGGGAGCTTCTGCGTACAGTCCTATTTCCATTCAAAAAGTAAGGCAGTTGCATGGCTTCAGATCAAGACAGATGTTTCCCATGGTTCTTTTTACTTCAGCTAGCATGATTTTCAAAGAGTAGCTGACTAACATGGACAGAACACCAGTGAATGTCAGTGTCTCCCTGAATAAATATAAACAAATTGCCACCAGCAAATATATAGTCATGTGATGATGGCCTGTGCCTCATGGCACTGAAGGTTTACAAGATCACTGAACACACACTCCTCCTCCTACATTTTTACTTCAAGTAAATGTATTGGTATATTGCTTTCAGACTCAGCCAGCAAAATCTGTCTAGAGCAGCAGGTAATCAGTCACAGATCTTTAGGATGTCAAAAGCCAATTTTCATAAACTGTGCTGGGTTTCTCCTGGAGTGGTAGTGACAGAAATCTATGTATGAGTTCCTCTCTGCATGAAGAATCACAGGGAAAGCTCCCAGCAAATATTTTGCTACTTAGCTGTAGGTAAGGTAGGGGCTTTTTTGGTGAGGGAAGATAAAACACCACATTTTTGGAGGGACAATGAGCACAATTCTGAAGAAAATACTATTTTCCTACATCATAAAACACAACAAAGATGTAGTTATGAAAGTGTTTGTATAGTTAGGGTTATACAATTATGCTGTAACCACTGTTCCAACACAGACTTTTTAACTTTCATCCCTTGTAATTCAGATACATTGAGGTGATGATTCACCATATTGCAAGACCTGATTAATCAGTACTAGGTTACTATTCATATGGATGTTCCAAAAAAGGATAATTTGTTAAGAATTTTTTTTTTTTTTTTTAGTTAAGGAATAGAATAAAATTTCTGCTGTGATGGCAGTAACACTAATGCATTCTCCTTTACCCCAGTCATCCTGAAGGTCTCAATTATCTTTTGTAACCTTGGCTCATGAAGCCTTTACTGGACACTTGCACAGTGATACATAAGAATATTTGTATTAGAAACACCCTGTTTCTGACAAGTCTGTGTACAGATATTCTGGAAGGGTCTAAGAACAAGGCAAAACTGCAACACTACTTTCCCTCCCTGCTCAGAAATGTCTTAATGATAGAAAAACTCCAATAGGTACTTATTTGATACGTTCGTCCAGTTGTATTCTGAATTAATGAAACATTTTAACATCCACAATGTCTTGTGCCAAGGAGCTGCACAATTTAAATACATACTATTTGAAAAAGTATCCCCTCTTGATTTGATTTCAATCTGTTATCTGCATAGGAGTAAAGGTCTTTATACCCCAAGTGAAAGTGGGATTACAATTGCATATCTGGAAGATTTAGGAATAGATGGAAGATACTGAAGCTAGAAGTGGAAAAGAAGTTGTTTTCTGCTATTATATGAATTTTCTTTTCTTTTGATTACTGTGATAGGACCAAAGGAAAACTCTTTTTGCATAGGATGGGACAATCTGGTAATTATATTCCACTCCATGTTTCATTTGACATACTATAGCCCAGCTGGAGAATTACCTGGTACAGGATTTGCATATGGCACGTATGATAAATTTCAGGCATGACCATTGTACACTGCAATCATATAAGGAGATTCCTCCTCAGCTTTAGCGTTTAGGCAAGGTGGCTTGTTACGGGTGTCAGAACATTGTCAGGGCAGTATAGGGCACCTAGGAAAGCCAAGAGCTGACCCCAGCACCCAACCAAGTCATGTGGAATAACCTGGGAGGACTTAGGCACCTATTAGCTGTTCTGTGAGGGACATACAGCCCTTGGCACTTTGCAGCAGGTCAGTCTAGCCCACATCTCAGTAAACCTATTTGCAAACTTTAGTATCTTGTACTAAACTGTAATAAAATTTGCAACAAATAAGCGTTCAGTGTGAAGAGAAGGTGCAAGGACTGAAGCTAAGTTGCCACAAATATGAAATGTACAGTGCTTGCCACAAACACGAAGTGTACAGTGGAACTTGCAAACCACAACTTAATTATTTTGTTTTGTTCCCATTGAGAACCTGACGTATCGATGTTTTGTAAAAACAAGTAGGTAGATTTGTGGCTTTCATCCTTGCTAAAGAGTTATTCCTGTTCCACTCCAAAAAAATCAAAAGTATTACATGTAGAAGGGCATATTTGTGTCTATGGCTACCTGTATACTGGGTCAATACAATATTCCTTTTGTACATGTTAGCATCATTTGTTTCCTTTGTTGATACAATGATTTTGTTATTGTTGCTGTCAGTAGCAAGGGTGATAATGGATTTGTTATTCATGGAATTATCTATCTATGACTGGGAAGCAGACCTGACTGTAGCACTCGTATTTCTATAATATATCTGTAATTATGCATTCAGGAAATTTGACAGCAAAATGTCAAAACAAAAGCAGATTTGCTCTGTTGAAGGTGCTTGAAGACAAACAGCGTTACATCAGAAGCTCATATCTGGTTCAGACTGCAACAAAAAAAAATAGCCTTTTGAATTACTTTCAGCCTTCCATACCTTGTGTTAAAAGGCTACTGTGGTGCCCTGCCACTTACTTGTCAGCAGCACAGGGGGCAAAGATGAACAGGAGTCACATAACGAATAAGAGAAAATGATCACTTCAGAAGAATGATTTCCTGGAGTAGCTTTGAACAGTGAGGGTTTCCTTCAGTAGCATTTAGTAGTTATGGCTGAATACCTCTCTTACTTTACAGGCATTGCTAACGCCCATGTGAGGCATTATTGATTTTCACACAAGACAATGCCTGCTTGCTTGTTGGAGCTGCTGTAACGCTCACAGGAGCTCGTACCTGGCTCCAGAAAGAAGCAGTGATAAATTCCCTCAGTCTATATGAAGGGCAATATATTCTTTTCCCTCACCCTCCAGTATCTACAGTCTGGCAGCTTCATATGGTGTTGTCTATGAATCACTGAGCAGGCAGTGGGAGTTAATTCTATGAAAAAAGTTAGAAGGTGATACATTTCAGATTATGGTTGAAAGTGGAATTTAATTGTCTACCTAAGAGGAAGTTAACACCAAAATAGTTTTGATCACCAAGAAAAAAAAAAGAGGCTTACTGCATTCAATTTTTAAAAAATACATGATTTCATTACTGTTATTTCCAATGACTATAAAAAAATTGCAATTAGCACTACCATCAGACCGAATCTTTTTGCTCAAATCTTTTACATAAGTGGTAAGAAAAGACTGAAGAGGAAATTAGGGTTTGTTGCTACAGACACAGGTATGACTTTGTACCTGCATTGAATGTTTCCAGCAGACCCATATGGAGAGAGGCATCTGAGCATTCAGTCTGGAAAATCTATGGTGGCTGTCACACAACACTCTCTCTCTTCACCTTCTTAATTCTTATTTTGCTTTTGACAGTTGGTAAGTCATCTTTTTAATGGCTCACCACAGTTTTAATGCACAACTTCAGACCAAATTGTTTGAAACCATGACTTAATTCATGGAATCTATTAAAAAATGTGTTGACAGCCTTCATTCCAGGAAGAAAATGTTAATTACTTGTATCACAGTAGCACTCAAGATTCAGGCCATATTGCCCTAGATTATAGATATGCATAGTTCTTGTATCTGTTTTTTGCTCAAAATGAAATTGACTGATGTGAGATACTGCCACACTTATTTTGCACAATACAGGGCTAGCTGTTATTATTGTATGGGTGATGAATGGTGACAAAGGCATGTCAAGTGATCTCTTTAAGGCTGCAAAGAGGTCTATGGCAGACCAAACAATCACTTACTCACTTTCTCTAGCACAATAAAAAACAATCACCTTTCCAGAGGACATAATGTCCATATGATACTAAAGAAAGTATATGATGGAGAAACAGGACTTTTAATAACAGGCACTTCCTACATGATGGTTTTTATTCTGAAGCTCAATTTTGAGATATCCTTGGGCTTGGGTCTCAGAAAAAAGTACTTTACAATTCCACCAGACCCTAAATGCTTCCAGCTGGGCTTTTAAAATCTGGGGCACCCAGATCAGTGGCCATTTGTGAACATTTGCTCTTACAACTGTGATTTGACCTATATAAGAGAGTAATTCAGAAAATGTCTGGAGTCTTATTTTGTTCAACAGATCTGTAACTGATATGGGCTAATGAAATATCATTCACCATAGTTCCTAGCCAGATTCACAACAACTTCTTGGTCCATCTGTTCACTGAAGACACAGCATTTTACATATCTCTTTGTACCCATATTTGTAAAGTCTGTATTTAACTTACTTAAATATATTTATGATCCTTTCTCAGTCAGAAATACAGAAATGAGTGCATTCAAGAAATAGAAAATAATATAGGTTGGTGCAACAAAAACATAAACCCCTCCTAACTTAAAAAAACCAACCAAAAACCAAAAAGCCAAAACCTAACATGCTTGAATCTTTACTGCATAATCTTTTCCTATTCAAAAATACATATTTATGTGAATTCAATTCAGAGTTGCTTTCCTACAATAAAGAACTACACATAGCTCAATTGAATAGCACATGAATAACAAATAAGCTAAATATTGATCATTCAAAATATTCACTATGTACTTAGAAATTTTAAATACTTTAAAAGAATGACAACTTTGTCTGCTAAAGACATCTTCAGCAAAAGGGAAATGAAATTAATAAGGATTTTATTTTATGTAACATCTCTGGATTGTTATTATGTTTTTACATGGATATTTTTCTCACAGATACTGGTTACACGTTGCAAAAACTTTCATACTTTTTAAATAAGCTGTACACTCATTCATTAGAATTTCTGATTATCAAGTTGTGTTTCTTTGTTTATAAGGTATAGATAAAGGCAAGAGCCCTTTAAAATATTTTTTTTTCCAACAGTACCATTTAGTGTATATGTAAATGAAGCCATATCGTTTAATAAAATTTGCCAAGTCATAAACATTGAAGATTTTCATTGGTTGAAAGGATCTTAATGAAATAGTTAAGTTTGTCTTCATCACTGTGGCTGTTTTCTTTTATTGTCTTACCTGCCAGGAAATGAAGCCTGATTATAAAAGGCTGATGGAAACAAAAAAAAAAGTTAAAGGAGCCCACATTTCATTTATGAATTTTTAAAGAGATACATGCACAGGTAACTCTTATAAAAGACCAGCTAGGTATAAACAAGAGAGTGTGTAAACATATTTTTTTGTAATAAAAAAAATTTGAAACCCCGAAGTTGTAGTGTCCCACTGATATACTTTTCTTTCTTTTTTGAATAAAAAGCTGTTGGTGAAAAGGGGTTAAATAGAGTTTCTAAATGAAAAAGGGTTTTATTGTGTCAAGTGTCAGGAAGTGAGTAGAGGTGCAAAGGAAAGAGAGAGCGAGAGAATAAGATCGTTAGAGCTGATACCATGAAGTGTAACATAAATTCAGAGATGACAGAGCAGGTGAGGTCTTTGAAATGCAGCCATCACAATAATGTCACCTACGACTAAGAATCCACAGAAGCAAAAGAAAGGAGAAGGGAAAAAAAAAATAAATACATGAAAAAGAAAAAAAGAGAAGAAAAAGCATAACCGCAATCCAAATGTGATCTAAATACAGAGCAACAGACTACAGAGCAACAGACTTTACTATGAGGAGCCTACTGAAAGGATTTAAAAAAAAAATTCTAGTAAGCATTGAGTAAAATAGTAATATCATGCAGACCTTTCACAGGAAGTATGTCATCTCTCCTTAGCAAGTAAGTTGCTTGCAGTGCCAGATTCTGTCTTATAGAATCAAATTAGATACATAAATTTCATGAACATTTGGACCTACACATATTGTTACTTTGACTGTTCCTTTTATCTTGTCAGATACCACAAACTTTGACAACTTTATTTGTACTCCCTGTGATAAATTCTCTACTAGTGCACATAAGTGTACATATTTGCCCCAATAGAAAATATTATCTTATGCCAGACATACTTTTGTTTTCATGTGAAGCTTCTTCATGGCTATCCAAGGAAATGATGTCAGGAAATTTTCCTTCTATTATTTTCTCCTAGTGCCACAGTATTTCACCTCATAGGCAACATATTGCTCTGAACTCTCTGAGCTATGCTCATCCCATTGCTTTTGCCTGAGGGCAAAATCCTGCAGTCAAGATTACTCAAAGATCATAGAGAAGTGGATAGAAGTGTTACCCACATGGGGCTAAAAGCCCCTTGTCTGGTTTGATACACAAGGTGGGCCAAGTTTTCAGTTGGTATAAATCAATGTGGCTGCACTGCAATGGCACAGAATTGGCATGTTTCAGCCAAGGAAGTGGTGCCACATGTACCACACTTTCATACTATAGCAGAGATATTTGTTACACCAGGAAACAGAGTTGATGGTACAGAAACTTTGTCAATTACAAAAAACAAACAAAAAAGAAACTTAAAGAAAAATGAATGCTGTTAGTTATAACTCCTTCAGTCCAAATGTTGTATCTAGTTATGATAAGAGAACACGCAACAAACCATATTTCATCAAAGACCAAAATTTGCAGGGCTCATACAAGATTCATTCCTGTTTACATTACATGTCAGATTCCTAGCAATTTCTTTTGCTGTGAATGTATTAGGAGCTACTTGCATCTTATGAAATCTATTTAAGTTTCAGAATTGGGTAGAGGACTATGAACTTTTCAAGAAAAGGATTAGAAAGAAAGGCACTAGAAGTCAGAGTAAAAAATCTGCACTATCTAGAATAACAGAGAGCATGTCACAGTAGTAAAAAAGAGAAGCAAGGCATACTGACAAACTCCGAAAGGAAAAAAAGACTTCAAATTCAAACATCTGTGTGTTACCAAGCATTCTAAAAGTAAAAGAGTTTTAAAAGTTTGCCAGAAGAGGAAGTTACTTGACAAGCTTCAGTGATTTGTATGACATTTGCTTAGATGAGAAAGTCAACACGGGACAGTACTCTAATAATTAACATTTAATTGCCATGTGTAAGCAAGTATTTCAGTATCATCTTTTTCTATGCCACAAGTCTTATATTTACGTATAGCTTACCTATAATGGAAGGACAAAGGGATAAAAAAAAAGTTTAAAAATACAGACATCTTCTAAAGTAAATAATTTCTACCTAGCTGAATGTGTTTTAAAAAGATATGATGAACATAAGAGTCTTTTCAATCATGCCGTAAGACCAAACCGAAGTCGACTGCTGCAGGAGATATTGGTATAAGGCTTCAAGCAGGTCAGTGCAGTAAAGCCCAGTTTGTTTTCATTGATGGCAACTAGTGACAAAGTATCCTGATTTGGAAAAGTTATTTTGCAGAACAAGCTCCTTTGTGCTGAAATCTAAGCATCCTAATGAAGCAGTTGGCCATGTAACATCTTTTCAGAGAGCTTTTTAGAGCAGATATATGAACTGAGGATACTTTAGACTTTCTCTCTACCCAGTACTCACCCAATATTTGTGATACAGGTCTTTTCACAGCTATTAAGAGATAAACTTGATTGCTTTGAGCAGGAGAGGCTGGACTAAATGATGTGTGGAAGTCTCTTCCAACCTCAACTATCCTGTAATTCTGTGATCTTTTCAAAGGAATAGCTGTCTTTTTAGGATGCTTTGTTTCAAGCAAAGGTTCAGCTCAGATTTAAATGGTCTCAACTCCTCTTTTGGTCTTAGATACACTGGGTTTTTTTCATAGTGAGATGTCTTTGACAAGAGTTATCTTGTGAGCTTTTTATTTCTTTAGTATGTGCACTACTGCATTTGACTTGGCAGGGGAAAATCCCAGAATAACCAGGGGTGGTTCTTGATCTTGAAATCCATACCCTGATCCTTTTATTTCTGTTGTTCTAAACTTAATTTCTATTGTATTCAATTTCTACCTTCATTCTTATTTGTATCCTTCCATTTTAAGTCTCTGAGACTTTTGTAGTAAATGACACTATTTCCATGTTGTATTCCCTTGTCCTTGGCCAAGAGTCTGTTCAATTAATTTGCAGGTAACTTCTCAGAATGTAGCAGAACAAAGCAAAAAAAGCTCCCAGTCTCTCTTAATTACCCAGATGTGCTATGCATGTATTTATCACCAGACTGGACCTTTACCACTGATCTTTCCTATGGCAGATTTTTCTATTGCACAGCTTTTAGATCTGGTGTATGGCAGGAGTGGGCACATTGGTTCTCTAGTGGCAAGGGACTACTTAGTGATAACAGAGTGCATTCAATAAATACAGAGGGGGAGAAAGGCTTGACCCCACATTAAAAGGATAACAAGACAACTCAGTTTAAGAAGTTTTATTTCATAGACAGAGTGCTGGAATTTATGCAGGATATAAAGCATGTCTCACAGCAAGGAAGAACAACCCTGTGTAACAGATGTACCCTCAGTACCCAGGCCTCTGAGTCCAACTACTTTCTGTGGACCCATGTGAAAAGAAGTTCAACAGGAGGATAATACAGCTCTTGCAGTTTCATGACTTCTTACCAGAACTGAACAATAATGCTTATTTCCTAGTGTCCACTGAGGTCATCACCTGCCTCCCCCTCTCCGTGACCTCATTTGTAGCAAATCCCAGCTAAATCCGAGAGAATTCTTATGCAGTCCAGGGATGCTCATGGAGCAGGATGTCATGTGGGCAATAACCATTCTCAGCTATCTGCAAGCACATCTTCCTCTTTACAAAGGCACTGGATGCTGTAGTGCTGGGTACCAGTGACAGGCTTCAGCTTGAATCATGCAGATAAAGAAAGGAATATTCACAGAATTAGTTGAATATTTTCAGTAATGACAGAAATGGATAAAATAGTGAAGGAGAAGGAAATAGAATCCTCCAGAGAGTTTTATAACTTGACTAAAGGTATCATGGATAGCAGGGACTTTACAGGCTGTCAGCATTAACATTAGCAGTTTTTAACCATGACCTGAGCTCTGACAAGCTGTTTCCACACTGTCAGTCTCTCTGCTTGAGCTGGCAAGTCATATATACTAAAACTGTCCAGACTTTATCTGTGCAGCTACTTAAAAAGCCTATCTGGTGCATTTGCCTGTCCCACCAGTACAAAGAGAGCCTGGAAAAGTCTGAGTGACCCGTTAATCTGAGCAATCTTATTGGATAGTTAAAAACAAAATATCAACATCCATTTTCAGGTTGGCTTGAGATTCCTCACTGCCTTTCTATTTCAGCAGATTTTTTTTTTTTTTAGAAAATACCTCACTGCTGCTTAGTGAAGGCATTGAGTAAAATACCATTTATTAAAGAGATAAATAAAAGGAATTTCCCCACTTAACCATTAAAATGTTAATTCAAAAAAATTTGTTGGGTAGAGTGACTAATGGTTTAGAGGCATGTATGTTCCTGCTTTTCAGTATCATCTGGCCTTTTCACTGTGCCTGTGGATTCAGTACCACTTTTCAAATACTAACTCTGGGCATGCTACTGTGTGCCTGGAATTGCACAGGAAGGAGATCCGAGCTGAGTTACAGCATGGCAATCTTACCAGATTCCCAATTGGGACAGCAGACTAGACAATGGGGAACTCAGTGCTTTGCAATCTAGATACAGCACATAATGCTTAAATATATCTACAAATCTTGAAATCACTCTATAGTGCCAGTTTATACCTTCCTCCTTTAACCCTAAGAGATCCTAGAATAATGAACATGTGAGTGCAACCCTGAGGCTAAGCATGACGTATATGAACTTCTGTATGTGAGGCACTGGCACAGGTTGCCCAGACAAGCTGTGGATGCCTCATCCCTGGGAGTGTTCAAGACCAGGCTGGATGGGGCTTTGAACAATGTGGTCTAACGGAAGGTGTCTGTGCCCATGGTAGGGGGATACCTTGATGATCTTTAAGGTCCCTTCCAGCCCGAACCATTCTATGATTCTATGATTACTGCACACATAGACTGATTAGTAGAAAGAAAATTTTGGAACACAGAATTTTATAAGTAGAAATAATATGTAGTAAAGTCACAATGTTCTTCTTTCTTAATTGCTTTAAGCAGAACTTGCTTTCTAAGAGACTTTATAAATAGAAAAACCATTGCTATCTCATGCAGCAGCTTTACATTAAGTCTCCACTATGGAAAAAAAGAAAAAAAAAAACTAACAACAAACCCCCACAATGAAAAATAAAAAGTAGAAGATTATGGCAGGGAAAAGTTATGTAAATGTATATTGAGGGGAATGTATGCATCTGTAAGATTCTGTTGTCTCTTATAATGGTTTAGAGACCTTTACCTGGAGGTCTGGAGAATTTTAACTCCCCAGATACCCTCAATAAGAAGAAAATGTCAGATTGTTCTCCCTGCTGATAAAATTCTGAATATTAGGTCAACTGCACAGCAAGTTCCTTGCTTGGTGATCTTGGTGTGGGAATGTGAAGTCACAGTTTTTATGGTAGTATATATTTCCATGGGTTTTGTAGAGACAAAATATATTTTCCTTTGTATATTTCCCCAATACGAGTCCTAGCTAATCTCACAATGGAAGAGTTGGAAGCTTTCTTTTCTTTGAGCCTTGAAAAAGCAACAATCTTGGAATTCCTGTTTACTAAGGCTCTTTTGCTACCATCACAAGTAGCAAGGACATCTAAAATAAAAGACAAATAAGTTGCTAGTGACATTTCAATTACAGATAAATATAAAGAGGCAGAATCTGATCCTCCACCTATACAGACTTGAATGATCCTTTTTGAACATAATTGAAGGGATGGTGATGCCTAACATTTTAACTTTTGTATTTTTTCAAATCCTGTACTGCTCAGCATAACTCTGAAGCTCATTAGCTGCCACTCTCTTATGCTAATATAGACATAACAAAGCCTCTCTAGCTCGCTCTCCAAGGACACCCAGACTGTCCCAAGCCCAAACGTGTAAACCTTCATCTTGGAGAGGGGGGGTAAGCTTGGGGACATTACATCATTAGCTAAAGTTTTAATTGGCAAATTTATGCTGATATGCAAATGGATCAAACCTATGATGAAGTGTGAAGAACTTGTGACCTGTGGTTCATCTTGGGATCTGCTGAGGCAGGAGCCTCCAGACCCCCAGGGTGTAACTTTGAAGGCCTTTCAAACAAATACCTACCTTTATTCCCTTATTCCTGTCTATTCTCTGTTTTTAGGTGGCCATTTAAGGCATCAATGGATTCCATGCAGTTTTTTAAATTAGAAAAGGTTTCTCTGATTCTTGTTTCAGCAATCTGATTGAGTTGTGAATTTGAAAGCGATTTATTTTCATATATAGTGGATTCATGGCATTATGGGAGTTTTTGGTTTTTTTTTTAAATTTGTCCAAAGTGTCAATGAGCACCATCAGATCCTAAGCTCACGTATTTTAATGGACCTCACATGCTGCACAGTTGTCAACTGTTCCCACATCTGAATTTCCTGTGTAAAACAGATAAAAACATGTTATTATAATTTGACAATATTGTCTGAAATGTAATGCTTTGAAAACTATTTTGAAAGCATAAATGAAAAAGTATTGAAAAGCAAAAATGAAAAGTATTGTGGAATTGCCAAATTACAAACCACTAATTATTATCTAATAAAAAAGTGACACCAGATCTAAAATTTCACCAGACCTAAAAGCACTAGCCCAAAATACTGATTGTTGATTTTCAGTTCCTAAATCTAAGTAGGAGTTAATAGCCAGGAAGTAGATTTTTCTGTGGACTGGAAGGCTACATCAAATCATACATGAAGCAAAACATCCTGAAATGTTGCAGACAAATATTGAAATTCTTCAGACTTCAGGGTTCCCTTTTAATTTGAAAATCTAATGTTGAACTCTGTATGTAAGTACAGCAGAATACAACAAAAGAAATGAACCATTTAAAGCAACAATGCAGAAGTGGGCCAGAGCACATATTCAGACTCATATTCAGACTTGTCTTGAAGCACATTCTTGGGTATGTACCTCTGAAAGGTAAGCTACTAATTATTGTAAAAGTCCTTCTGTCTTCAGCCACCCAAAAAGCAGAGCAAGAAAATGATAAATAACTAATCCCATGTCTCTTCACATGGAGATTTATTAGTAGGGGATAGTAAGGCTTGCAAGGTTTGTTTTTGTTCGATTTTTTAATGTTTTGTGTAGTTTATGTGTAAATCTAGTCAGATCAAGAAGCAATTTTTTATTAGTTTTATTCTAATTTTAATTAAACTTTTTTTCTTCCTAGGATTATGTTTGTATAACTTTTTACTGTGTACCCCCAAGGAAAATAAAATCCAGTGACCTTGAAAGGAAACCACTGAAGAGGGAAGTTTTTGGATCCTACAGTTCCTTCTTGGGGTCATTCCAGAGTCAGTAAAAAGGTCCCTTTTCCGAGTGGGTTGTTCAGCCCTCAGATGGCTGCGAGGCAGCAACGCCAAAGGATCACAGAAAAAACAGCAGCTGATGCTGGAACTCGTCACAGCAAACTCTGCACAGGTGAGGCCATGGTACTGAAAAGTGTCAACTGGCAGACGCTTTGAGATCTGTACTTGCTGCTTTGCAACAAATTTCTTCCCAAAATGTCCTTTGCCAGAGGTAAGAGGATGAACAAAATTCTTATAACAGGCCAACCTCATCAACTTGTAAATAAAATTGCAGCAACAGACCAGCAAACTTCTGTATCCTGAATACTGGTCTTCCAGTGAAGGACAGTAATTAGCTGAAAAATGCAAGGTTGCTGCGCTGTTCTTTAAGATTTCTGAATTTATGTATAGGGAAGCAGAATGTGTTCTATATCTCAGTAGTGGCTCACATTAATGAGAGTTCCTCTAATCTTTTCCATGCTGGAAATAAGGTGTTAATAGCTCTAAAATGAAATAGTACCTAAAACACAACTCAGTCATTTTCTTCATAGTTCAAAGTTATTTGCATAAGATATATCACCCTCTGCAAATATTTACTTTGCTATAGCCAAAGACACTGCAAATTATATGTGATGGGTTTGAACTCCTGTCTTTCACACTTGTCTTTGAGTCTGTGTCTTTCACTCTTGCTGGGTTTCAGAAAGATGAAGAGAAAAAAAAATTTCTTCCTCAAATAAGATCCAACATGGACTTCAAAGTGAAAGACCTGAATTCTACCTATAAAATTTGATTACAGCTTGATTAAAAAGATGGGGGGGGAAAAAGGAGCTGTATTCATGGGCTCATTACAGTCACAAAAAGGGGATGCTCATACAGACCATAGAGAATTTAAAAGATTTATTTATGATGTATTACTGTAATTTTTAATTTAGACATGCAAATTTTTTAATTTGCACTGACTGCTTTGCCTTAATGGTTTTGATTAATACTTGGAGGTAGTGTTTGTGAAAGAGATTTATACTGTGATTCATCTGCAAAATAATCAAATCATTACCAGCTAATGACAAAGCTGTGAAAAATGATATAGATATTGTGTAACTCCCAGCTATTGCAGTGCACGTGAAGGTGCCCAGTTCTTTCAGTAAATGTGGACTTGTGTTAATAACTGCTCAGGAGTTTGCTCTAGGTCCCTTCTAATTTGGTAACAAAAAACATTGATCTTAATAAAGCTGCCCGATAAAAGTAGCAGTGATTAACATCCCTGAACCCTATATTCTATGAACATGCTGAGGTTGGAGGTACCCCTTCTCTTAACCCAGAAAGGAAACCCCACAGAAATTCCTACCTGTCTTTCATCTAATTTCACCACTCTCCAACCATAAAGTCTTTTCATAGACAGGAGAGTCCTCAACAACAAGAGTAGGTAGGTCTGTGGCTTTCGTGATTAACAAATAAAAGTAAGCCTTAATGTTACAAACGGTTGGGCTCTTTTTCTTTTTTTAGGAATACTTCACTGTTAATTGTACTAATTATTTTAAAATTTGTAGGGGATAAGTTCCAGATATTGTACTGATCTACTATTCATTTGTAACCATCAGATGACACAGGCAAGTCCTTGTAAAGGGGAAGGAATTCTAGAGCTTTCCAAAAGATCATTATCATAATGAGTGATGTCATCGAGAGTATGGATTGGACCAAGCGAGAACCAATCAAATGATGTCCCTAGAAAATGATTGGATGGGAACGAACCATTGAAACAAGCCAATCACGGCCGAGATCAGCGAGCCAATAGCATTGAGGCTCCAGAATGGACCAATGGGACTGATGAACTGGGTATAAAGGCTGCCCCGGTGCCGTGCTCCGCGTACTCTCATCCCTGCCGCTCGAGGGAGAGCCCGCTGCACTCTCTGCCTTGCCGTGGGGTCTCGCCAGCTTATCTCGGTTTCCCATTCTCGGTTGTTGTTTAATTTAATAAATTGGTTATATTTTTCTGAGGCAGAAAGTTTAGGTGCTCCTTTACAGGGGCCCCGGGCTCTCCCTCAGATTTACTGCCTGTATCTTTCTAAGCATTTTGCAATTATAAGTTTCTCGCTTCCTATCATGGAATTCGCACTTCATCTTCTTTTCTTCTTTTCTGGGAAATATGTTGCTGTAAGACTAGTGAAAGAATCACTTGAGTGCTAATATATGGTATTTTTTGCAATGCACTCATGGTCACAGACATACATGCATAAACATGCATGCACAAAAAGTCCAAAGTCTAGAAATATCTCTGGATGGAGACAATTGCAAAATAACCCCATAACATTAGCTACCAAGATATTCTTTTGCTTGAGTTCAAGATTTTTATGGATTTATAGCTGAATTTCCTTTTTCCTTTTGTTTTTTTTTTAAAGGCTTTTCTGAAAGAGCAAATTAATCAGAATTTTCTGCTGAAAACCAGGAAGAAAACAGAAAGAGAAACTAGTTGCTTGCCAGCTTGTGAATTTATACCTCTAAAAAAATCTAGATCAACAGATGTAAACTAGAGTAGAGCTATTAAAAACAGTAAAGCTATATGACTTTAAACCAGCTGCTAATCTGGTCCCATTGGTTCCATCAATCTAAGGATGCAGTCCCACTTCAGGACTTAAATTCAATTTAACTGCACATTGCTGCCTCTCTCCTTTCCCTTGCCAAAGCATACCTTACTGATATTTCACTTGTATCCAGTGCTGATTCAGTTCAGCTCACTGATCTGACAGAAGACTAACAAAAAACTACAGTTAATTTATTGATGTGACTCACTCTTCTGCTGTGGCATTGCTGTAGTTGAGGCAAGGGAAATATGGGAAGCTGGGGAGGAGAGTGTGTGTGTGTGTGTGTGTGTGTGGAGCAGCCTGCCCTTTGGACAACAACCTTATTGTTAAGTCAGGTCAGGCAATAAAATCCCCTTTGGCTTCTCCATGGTGCATTTGGGGATCTCAAGCCAAATGTGAGTTCAACCTTCTTTCAGCTCTCATTTTCTAAGCAGAGCCACTGTCAGATCTCTTCATGATCATAAATCTATTCTTTGATTTTTCTTATTGCATGACTCATACTTTCTATCTGCCTTTCCACAACAGCCTCTAAAACTTCAACAGCCTGCTTATGGATTAACAGTAACATCTTCTCTTCTGCCAAACCATCCTATAAAAGTGCTTGGTTGTCTGATAGGGTGATTCAGCCATTATCACTTGAGTATCAAAACCTAGCCAACTCCCTGCCTTGGAGGGACACCAGTCTGGTGTACACACTCAGTTTTTTCAACCCCATGACTCTGTGCACCTGTGTTCCCTTTTCTGAGCACATATTTCAAGTGCCTGAGTTTACATACCATCTTAAATTACTCACAGGTGAGCAAACTCAAGCCCAACCTACTATCTGCCAGATAAATTCTTCCTTCATGGGCAGAGTTCAAAACAAAGTCAGTCCTGGACCACAGCTGACTTTCCCCATCTGGAGAAACAGTCGAGAGGGCAAGCCAAACTCTAACTGTGAGCTTAGCTATGAGCTTTAATCTAAATTAATGCAATAGAAGGTCTATGAGTACCTAAATCCTGTCTGTTGAACTAGAACTATGCCACATTCAAGATTACTTCTCTCTAAAGCACTCTCAACTGTGGGCAGCAAGTCTGTCCACTTTATCACTGAGCTCAAGACTTCACTGCACACTCTTCTTTCATCAATGCCCTTTTCAGTCTCCCAGCTGCTTATTCATTCTGCCTCAGCTTTTGCATTACTGTGGTACTGTCTCTGTTCTGGGAAAGAAGAATTTGACAGAAAGAGATGCTTGCACGTAAAGCGGAGCAAATGAAAGGAGGCAAACTGAGGTTTAAAAAATGCCTACACAAACATGTCAAGAAAAATTATGTTTTTTCTACATAAACACTCAGTGAGACAATATGAGTTACCTGTGAGGTGCTGTGTGGTGGCTAGCTGGCTGTGTGTTCCTGTATCTGCTCAATTCCTGTTCCCAAGAATGTCTTGAAGTGGAAAGTTGTTAGCAGCAAAATGTCACCTCTCATTCTACTTTACTTAGCTGTGCTACCAAATAATTAATTAGGTCTAATTTTAAGTATCCATCACACTGCTGATTAACACTTTCATTCAAGCTTAATGTCCTGCAATTACTGAAAAAGTGTTCATTTTCTCTCCTGAAAAAAAGGCCAGCCTAAAATTGCTGATCTGTGACTTCATGAAACCCACTGATTTCAATACCTAGTAGTGATTTGGTCAGAGGAGATATTTTTAGTCCATCCAACCTGCAATAACAAGAAATAGTGCCATGCAGATTCATACAGAACTGGGGCTAGATCTGCAAAGTGATTTGACAAATGCTAAGCGCTGCAAATATTCCAATACCTAACTTTTAGACACTGTGTTAGAAAGTTGTGCAGCCTGGCTTGTCTTGTTCACATAGAGAAAATTTGGCACCTCTGAATAGAATTCACAGAAGACAACAAGCTAAGCACAGAACTGCTGAAATAAATACTGACAGAAAAGGATTTGGGCTGCACCGCTAAAAACACCATGAAATTCTACCTGGTCTGGTTCCTTGACCCTTCTGGAAAAAAAGATAAATGCATCCTAAGCAAGATGCATTTACACACTTACTCATGCCATGAGAATTAGGTGCAATAATGAACTCAGTAGTTCAAAGTTCGATACCCAGTAAACCCAGGCACTTTCAGAGTTGACAAGCACCTGTGCTGTAAGTTTTAAGAATCTCCGTCTATGTCCCTTTTGAAGTTATTCTAAATTGCGTCCACAAAAAAGCTTCTGACCTAATTCAAAACCCAGAGAAAAGAGTAAAGTTCTTAAATACAACCACTACTTTATTATTCGAGCAAAACTAGGACTTAAAAAATATATGTATAATAATATATACATTTTAATAATTGATAATGTGCATTTGTGGTTTCTTTCACGAAACTTTTTACAGCACTTGGATATGTAACCATTTCTTGGAAGATTTTTCTACTGGTAAATATTTCATATATCAGGAAATCTTAAAACTAATTCAATTTTCATCCTTACCACAGTGGTCTCTACCATGTATTCACCATTAAAAATAAAGAGAAGAGAATTCAGTAGTATATTACTAGGACATAGCCTCAGGCTAAGACACTTTGAAGAGAGCATATGATTATTGATCTAAGGTGGTCAAATGTAATTAATTTTAGAAGGTTTTTTTCTGGAAAAAAAATACTTTTTACCTCCAAACACATCTACTTTCATTAACCTCTTCCATGATAATTTGACTTGTTGCCACTGATTTCTTATTTACAAAGTTTATGTTTTGGTTTATTATCACACAGGTGGACACACACATATATGTAAAACATATGTAAGTGCTATTATCCTTGATACAGGTTAATTTGACACATTAAATGGAGTTTCCAGGGGTTTGAAAATTGTTTATCTGCATCTAGTGTGCTTTATACATTATAAGGCCCTAACCATTGCAAAACAGATCCTTTGATATGTGGAACCAGTAAAACACTGTGCAAGTCTAGAAGACTGTTGTACTGGAACACTTAAAAAAGAACTACTGAAGCCAGTAAGAGTTGCAAGTTTCCAAAGGGCTTCATTAGGCAAGACACTTACAAGACATGGATATAGAATTTATGAGGCAGGGTGATAGTGGCAAGGGACCAGAAATGAATTGTGTCTTCTTTAACATAATCATGTAGGTATGAACAATTCATTCCACAGTACTGCAACTTCAGAGTAGAGGTTCAGTCTATCTAAAAACCTCCATTTCCGTTACTGTGATGTCTTTTTACAATTGGAATAACTGATTTCAAACATTTCTGCTAAATATTACCCGGCAGATCATGATGAGTTTATACCATTGATACGCAAAATCTGCTGGTTTCAATCTACATGTGGATGAGTGAATCTGTGTGGCAGATTTGTTTCTCATAGTTCAACAATCTCATTTTGAGTCTATGAGAAGTCAAAATTCAGTTTGAAATTTAGGATTTTCTCAGATCTATTGTAAAACCACTAATTTACAAATGATTCACATTGAAAATGGCCAGTTTTGAGTTGTGAAAGTCTTAACTGTCTTCAGGTAAAAATTATGTTGAAAATCAGAGACAGAAAAATAAATATACCATGAAAAGTTTGCATATATCTTTAGTGGTTTTTCCAGCATGTGTGAAACCCCAATCACTTCAGTTTTAGTTTTCACTACCAAGAGGAAAAAAAAAAAGAGCTAATGATATCTTACAATTTCTCTTTAAAGCCAAAGGAAAAGGGTTGTAATAAATTAGCAAACACTTTTGAAGCCTCAGGTTTTTTTTTTTTCTTCCAGAAGTACATGTCCTCTATTATTGTAGCTGGTTTGAATCTGTCTGGAAAAGCAACTGCACATTGTTAATATGTTGATGCAAGTGTTCTGGAGAAGAATTCAGCCCAGCAGGGCACTACCAGTACCAGCCAAACTGCAGCAGTGCTGTGCTAAGATCCTTGCAGGCACAAGAAACCCGCAGCACCCCCAGACTGCAGAACTCCAGTACAGTTAGACACAACCTCACAGTCCAGGCTTCATTTGGAAGATTTCACATAACCTCTGTGCCTCATGCCAGGCTCCACAAGCCACCCAAAGCTCCCTTGCAAGCTCTAACAAACTTGTAACCAAATGCCAGTTTGCAGAGATGTGCAGTCCAGCAAGAAGAGAACAGGAGAAGCTCTCTCCCATAGCAGATTGCTGAGATTTAATAAATCACCCCAGTGATCTTAGCAAGTAAAATCTCCCCCAAAATTCAGAGAAAGGCAACATATTCCTGCCAACCTGACTGTGCTGGTAGTGGAGGAGGAGATGATGAGTTCTTCCCAGAAAGGGAGGAAGCAAGGAATTTGCTTCCTGCTCCCTTTGAGAAACTAATAGGATTTTTGAAATACAGTCTGTAATATGAGGAAGATGCACATAAGCCACAGTCTTAGGTCAGTCACCCTTGGTTAGACCACCTTACTGGGTATCCAAAAACTTGTATCACAGTTTCCCTGTTCCAGAAATTCACCTGTTTAAGCACACAGACTCTTTTAAAACTTATCACATTCAAGTAATTTCAGTCCTTAACACTGCTATTATATCGGGAAAAATAACTCCAAGAGTTGTGAGAAACCTTCTGCTAATACCCACTCTGTATTTATTCACAGTAATTTTAGAACCATAGCTCTTATGCAACAAAGACCTTTTCAGTTAAATAGCTGTTCTTTGTCTTTAACACTTACTTCTGAACACAGTTATGAAGAATCAGCCTGTCCCCTCCCAACCTTTGTTTGTCTAGGCTTAACAACCCATCTCATTTATTCTCTCTTCACAAGATTAATTCTCCATTCCTATAAACATACCAGTAATCTTTCTCAACTTGTATTTTAAGGTCATCTTTCTTGAACACAAGTGACCAAGACTTTGCATAAATTAAATGAGACCTTGTCAGTTCTGCGAACAATGAAATAACATGAAAATGCCTAAATGATCACACATCTTACAATTCTAATGGACTATGCAATTACAATAGACTTTCAAAGTTGCTCTGCATGGCAACTTAAGAGTCATTACCCAGATAAAATAGTATGTTCATATTTTTTTTCCCACTATCTTCAACTGATAAATGCATATTCTATTCAAGACCAAGGTTCTTAAGTTCCTGGCTTTGCAATCTGTGCTAGTAAATTTCATCTCATCTCATCACTGGTATAAACGAAAATATCTGGTTCTCCTTGCCTGATGGTCCAATACTTTGTCAAAATGGTCCTTCCCCATTTTATGTTATCTGTACACCTCACAATTACACATTTACGTTTCTCTCCTATATCTCCTATATCACTAACTAGTAAATTAAATGGAATCATTCCCAAGACCAACCATGAAAGCACTTGTAATAGTCAGTTCATTATTCTCCTAATAGTTCTCCAGTAAAAAATAATTACTACCATCAACAATCAAGTTCAGCCCATTGTCATTGTCTATGAAATCGAATCTAATCTTTGCATGGGAATATGAATATTAAAAAATTCTTGGTCCAAGGCTTATGGACTGTCAGGATCAAGACTGGATGTTGTCCAAATTCTACAATTTTGAAATACAGAACACTAATTTTTGTTTTTGCTTAGATATATTTTTTATCACTCTACCCTCATTTGTTTTTTGTAGATTGAAATTGTTTAAAACAATCATGCAGCTATGGAGGATCTTCAGCTTCAGAAGGCTTTTGAAAGGAAATGTATCACTGAGTTTTTTATATATTATAGAGTAATGAAAAAACTTCATGCCGCTTATGCAGAAAGAGATTGGGAAATTTGAAAACTTTAGAATCATTGTTCAAGAAGTCAAAACAAAATTTAACCTCTAAAACCGGATGACAGAATACTTCCTGATCTGCATGGCTTCAGGGAAACCAGCAAGTAAGACGTATCTAGGAAGGGCAGCTTTCCTAGAACTCAGGTTGAAAGAAAGAAAGAACGAAAGAATGAAAGAACGAAAGAACGAAAGAAAGAAAGAAAGAGAAAGAAGGAAAGAAAGAGAAAGGAAAGAATGGTTGTGGTGGATAGGCACAGAGAGCAGGAGTAATCTATTATTAACATCCTCTTTAGTCATCACCTTCATTGACAACTGATGCAAAATATTTATTTGATACCTCATCCAGTCCTTGGCAAACCTCATCTCCTTCCTTGACACTCCACCATCACAATGTAGAAGAGCTAGCTCCACTCAGATGGTTTATATGATTATTTATATGATTAACAAGCTTCAGACATTTATTTTCTGTGCTAATTCAGAAAGACTTGAGAATAATTTAATTTGATTTCTATAGAGACTGTTTGAAAATGAACAAACATTTTAGAGACACATCTTACAAACAGTAAACTGTTGGTTAATCCAAATAATTCTATACTCTTCCTTACATTTTTTCCACTTAATGACATCATCACCCCTTTGAATTGAAATAATTCCATTTCTGATAATGATTTGAGTTCTCAAGCCCTGAATCTTACTTCTCAGTCTATTAACTAACTTGCCCATGTACCCTGACTTTGCCTTTCTAAAATCCCAGGCATTGATTTCAGCCTTTATTATTTTAGTAGTTAAGCATCTCGCAACAGGTAAAGCTACCTTTTAAATTTCTCTTTCCTCTCTGTAAGAATATTTTTTTTGTTTTACAGAAAGAGAATAAGGTAAAATTAATACTTTGCCTACAGAATCCATGGCTGAAGTAAAACCCAAACCCTATTCCTGAAATCATCATATATGTGATAATTCTCATTCAAATTTAACCTGAATATGGGACAAAATTATGCACTGGGCACAGCAGCAATCACCTGAATATGAAATATAAACCCTAACCTACTAAGTTTCTCTTCGTTGTACTCCACCCATTAATAGAAGGCACATTTTTTTCCTGATCCTCGGTGCCTCTTTAACAAATATAATTTTTACCTGTTTACGTAATCTCAAGCAACGTGAGAGTTCAGGATGTATGCCAAGTGCTTCCAAAAGCACGTATGTTCAGATCAGAATGTGTACAAATGAAAGCATGCTGATACAGTTGCTGATGTACTTCTGTCTCTATTTCTTGCATAATATCAGTGCTTGGGCTCCCCTCACTTCTTTGGAAGGTACAGTCGCTTGGGGCCATGGAGATAACAACAGCAAACCCAAACCACCTGGAGACACTATTTAGTAGATGATTAACCCAATAGTGAATCAGAATGTTTGAAACAGAAACAAGAAAACAGCAGGAAATAACTTGCACTGGGTAACAAGAGTGAAATCCCAGCCCCATCCAAGTTAATGCTTAATGCAGAAATCATTCTTGATATTTATGATCTTTCCCAAATAGTTCTAATGTCATTTATGACAAATTTTGAGATGAGAAAATGATATGGGACAATGTATCAGTTAACGTAAGAGTCATGCACAAACCTGTTTGCCTCTGTGTACTTGCATTTGTTGGAAATTTATAAAGATTCTTCTTTGTGATAATACGAATAAGAAACCTGTAGAAACTTACCTCTTCTTCCTTTAATGCTGACTTGAGGGTTTGGGGGTTTTTTCTTGGAACAGCTATGCAAACTGAACAACTGAGGTGGGAGAGCAATAAAACTACTCATCGAGGCTTTATTTATTGCAAAAGCACCAAACAAAAAACCAGTGTCAATCAAGTCTTAATATCTGTTGCTAGGAGAATAAATTAAGAGAAAGCTTACAGCAGTCAAACTCTGAGGATGTTCCCCTAGTGTGGACAGAGAGAACACGCCCAGTGGAATCCACCTGGCTTCATCAGAGCTGGCAATCTTCCGTACTACCATCAGGGAGTCATTTGGATTCAAGGTTCTGCTACTTGAGCTGAGATAAACTGGAAGGTCAGGGTCTGAGTGGGCTTAGGAATCCTGGCTAAATAGTCTCAATGGGTCCCAGCTTAAGGGCCCTGAAGAGCCTTTGTGGACAACACCGATGGAGCTGCAGTCTCTACTGAGCAGGGTCCCAGATCAGTTGTGGTTTATGTATTTGCAATATTTTATCTGTATTTTATCTTATTCGCACTAGCAAAGTTATACATTTAAAGGAGACCTGAGATTTGGGGGAAGAGGGCATGTCTGAATTTTTTTGAAAAGACAAATATACATATATATGTAGCATACATAGGAAGAGTTCTGTAAGGGGGTGGAGAGAAAGCAGAAGCTACATGGGAACTTTTAGTGTTTCCCGTTGTCATCCTGACAAGCCTAAAGCAGAGAATCCATCAGGCTCCATCTGAGCACAGCCTTAAAATGAAGTACAATTGTGCCTCACTGTAAAGTCACTGAGACTGCTCATGATGATCCACATAAATTAGGCATGCATCTAAATGCGATGTGGGGCTATGAAAATTCCATTTAGAAAATACCACGAGGTCCTGGGGTATGTTAATAAGTGAAATCCTTGTGCTTTTTAAATTTTTCTCTTTTTTTTTTAATGAAGTCACCATGCTATTGCTGTAACATTATGAAGCCTTCTGGATTGGTGGTCTCTGACAAAACTCTAGGGGAAAAAATCCTTCAAGGCAGCAGCAGCATACTAGGTAATGTCAAATTAAAAATAAACAAACAAAAACCTCCAGTAGCAAAAAAACCCCAAACAAACCAAAATGACAACAACAACAAAAAACCCCATAGCAAACAAAACCACATTGCTCCCCATTTCAAGCAAGATTTTTCTTTTCTTTTTTTTTCCCACTGAAACTATTAAATAAATATGCTTGTATTTTACCAGTGTGCTTGCTGCAAAAAGTGCAATCTATTTGTACAGCAGAGAGAATGAAGGACTTACTGCTTAAAGGCACAAAAAGGGTGTGTAATAGGATTCTGGCATCTTCCCAGACAGCTTGCAGACGAATTCAGAGATGAACAGAGAAGTATCCTTTTTGAAGTATATTTGGCCAAGGTCTCATTCACAAACAGATAAAACCAACACATTTCTGCATGATAAGGGTCAACAGAATAGCGTATTAGTTTGAGAAGAGAACCCATCTGCAATTTTCTTACATAAAAATATACGAGGACACAACAGGAAAGCTGTCAGCATGACAGTTGGAGGATTCTGCCAAGGAGCCAGATGCTAGTGTCAGAAGAACATGTTCCACAGCTTGGCATCTGGGTTCTCTCATTGCCCTCCAAGAAGGAAGAAAAGGAGGAGTGATAAGATATGCCTAAATGAATAAAACTACAAGCAATTCCACCACCACCCCCAACATGCTCAAATCACTGCTTCTTTTAGAAAATCCTCAGCTACATGTTCTCCTACATCTTTTAAATTAAAATGGAAGGTGATAAATTTAACCCACTTGTGTTTTAGTATGTTGAAAAAGCATTTGCAGTTCTGAATACATAAGTCTCACATGATTTTAACTGCTCATGTGTGTAGCTGTGCAAGTTATTTTATTATTTTTTGTTAACTTTCCACATTTTTGCTGCAGAGTATATTTCAAGCTCAGTCTTTATCCCATGTCATTCTTCAGGCATGTAATACCACATCTATGACTTACAATTAAGAATAATTACAGCTTTATTCTTTCTCTGAATAGTTACTTACTGAGAAAAGCTGAGGAATATCTAGGGCAAAAAGCTAAGGGTCAGTTTAAGAGCCAACAAAGGGAAACACCAAAGGGAACCACCTCATTATGAGAGTAGGGAAGAAAAGACTGTTCTTAATACAGCTTTGAGAAAGACATAGTTGCTGCACAGCCTCCTTATCGATTCTCATCTTAGAGTAGCAAGGCTAAGGCTGTGTTCACAGTCCCAAGTCCTTTAGTCATGTTCCCTCACTGTGGGCAATTAAGTGTCATTTTGTATCCATGTTCCTTCCCTGAGCCGATCCCCATGACGTCTGAAAGCAACAGCCTTGACTCAATTCTCAGGTGCTGCTGGATGTTTCCCTTCCTTCTGCTGACCAGCTCTGATTAGGGAGGATGGAATGGTTACCTTCATTAAGTTGGTTAAATTACATACCTAAAGATTTAAAAAACTAAGACCAAACTCCTGATGTTTCTGACATTTCTGTACAGAGACAAGGTAGGAATCATGTACTTTCACCTGTCCTACAAAATAAACCAGCTGCTCTCCTCTGAGCTGGCAGAAGCTTCTAAGATTAGATATTTCATAATTGCAAGTGATGTTTTCCTCCACAGCTTACTCTGGATAGATGTGAAGTAGCCACAAAGCACTGATATTCTAGAAGACATGGGAATGATTACCACCTTCAAGTTTTCCTAATTCGGACAAAACAGCAGATGATTGATCTCTCTCTGCACTTATTTAAGTGCAGTTTAAGTCACCTTCAATACCAGTCCATCCCCAGAATCTTGAGGCAGGGGAAAGGAGCAGAAGTACTACAATTGACAAGTTTTATTCCCTCTCCTTGCAATAATGTCTAGCTTAGCTGCTGATATTTGTTCACAAGAGCAATGGTTGATCCCTTTCAGGCATTCTTCCTACTTCTCTTTCAACACAGCACCTGCAAAAATGATGAGGGGAAATATTTTTTCAAGTAACAGAGGAGAATTCAGAAAACAATATTGTAAGCTCTCTCCCAAGTTGTCTTGTCGTTAACAAACTGCCAGAAGAATCTGTTAAAATTCACTGTAAGGACAGAAGGATAAGGAAAGCAAAATATCACTGCTACTGTAATACCTACTCTTTGGAGTCATAATAAAATATGCACTTAGGACAAAAACTTATGCTGTTTGACCCCCAGATTAAGAAAATGCTATCCATACAAACATAGACAAAGAGGTCTTTAAAATCAAAGCCCATCTCAGAAAAGTGAATCTCCATATTTGTTCCGGAATAAACACGTTCAGCTGAAATCAGAAGGTGATTTTAGTCACTGTCATACTCTAAAATCCATTTGGGATATGAAAATCCGAATATTCTTGTTGCCTCTTCCATCAGAACTGGTAATAAAGCATCTGCTATTAGAACTATTCCAATATTCCATTCCAACAATGAGTTGTGGCACATGAGGTGAAAAGATCTCAGCTCAGTCTTCTATGACTGTCACTGAGCTCACTGTATAGCAGGAAAATTTACTTTGAGTCAAGTGAATACAGGGCAAAGGAGCATATGGGAACCAACTGAGGAAAAGGATCAGTTCTGTAAATAACACTTTCCTATTGAAATTTAATTTGTTGGTCCAAATTTTGTCTACTTTATATTCTTAGCTTTACTGGTGGGATTTAGAGCTGAGTTTCACTCATTCTTAGAGAAATTACGTCTCCTAATCTCCAAAATCGCTCTTAAAAAAAAAAAAAAAAAAATGTAAATTCAGATCAGCTACTGCTGGCCCCAAAATTAACCTTTTCCTGCTGAAAGCAGAAATAAGCCTCATCAAAAAAGGAGAAAAATCATTTACCATTGTCATTCATTGTTTCAATTGTCATGTTTGACAGAAAGGGACATATTAAAAAATGTTACCAAGTCCATTTTTTATTTTAATATCCTTTTTCTTTTTATAAAGTGAAAAAATACCTGACCTTGTCAAGCCAAGGCTGCTGGATTCTCTTTTAGTTTACTGCTAGTACAGGAAAAATGCTGATCTTGACACCTCTTGGAAAGACATCAATAAGAAGTCTAGATCCATCAACTTTTATTGCTACATGACCACTAGGACAACCTTGTGAAAGAAAACTTTTTCACACAGAATATGCAGTAGAAAGATGTATGTAAATGACAAAACAGCAAGAGGCTGGAAATGCTCAAGAAGTAGTGCTGATCACAGTTTGAGGACATTTGCCATTATAGAATTCATCTGGCATGGGGAACACTCTGTGACCTGGAATATATTAACAGAGCCTCAAACAAAAGCAGAACAAAGCAGGCATGGTGCGGCTTGGAGGAAGTTAATAATCAGGTACAGTTTTGTTTTCAGTGAAGTATTAGGCCAACATTTCTTGATTCCCATTATTTCATTCCAAAAATTTCCAAAAATTTTCCCAATATCTCTGGGAAAAAATATCTTACCAGTGGCCAGAGCAGAGCTCTAAGGGACTGCGCGAATATCGTGGTGGTGCTGGTGGATGTAAAACGCTGCTCTGGGGAACCAGGGGAGCTGGACTGTGGGCTCCCAAGTGCACTCAGCAGCACAGGCAGGAAGTTTGATCGCAGGGTAAAGTAACAGAGCCACAGACTACAAATCTGCTCTCCCCAGTCCAGACTCTGCAGGCAAAAAGTTCCTGAGTGCTGCCCATAAAGGGCTACAGTACCCCTAAACTGGCATCCTTTGCACTCTGAGGTCTGCTCCAGGAACATTAGCATCCTGAAACAGCCCAAAATGATGGGGTTTTTATTTTCAGACCTGTTGTGCTAAAACAAATCAGAAGTATTGAAAATCTCATAGGATTTCCAAATACTCCAGTAGTGCCCAACAGCTCTGCTGATGTACAACAAAGTTTGTAGTAAAAGACCACCCCCCAGCTTTTCCAGTGCTTCACTCAAATTTCAAAATCTTCCCAAGGTCTGTCCATGACATCCATGATTTATTTGTTTCTAACTGCAGCAGCACTGTATATTTTATGTGATAAGTCATGAGGAAATCGATTCAAAAGGAAAGTTTTAAATTCCAGTGCAGTTATTTGGTTCAAATTACCAAGAAATTAATAAGGAGAAGAGAATATGAGTGCTGTGCTTGCTTCACACTTTTTATGCCACTTTGATTCATGAGAGGAAAATTTCATTGTATGCTTAAAGTCATTAAAGATATATAATCCTAACAAAATAAGGACTTTTACAATCAGTGAACATGTTTTTAGTTTCCTCCTTGCCTTGTCCCTCCATACCTGACCCCCCAGCTACCACACACAATTCTAGGATAATATTTTGATGGCTATAATTGAACTATGTGTATTAATTAGGATTAGATTTTAAATGTACTGCTTGGGAAGTAGAAAAAATACAGGATCTGAATGAGCCCAAATTGAGATGATACTTGAATTTCCACAGATGTTTCCATATTCCTAATTTCAAATTAATTGTACTTCCTGAACAGTAAGACGCCATTTTCAGTAATTTATTCAGATATTAACTACTTTTTCAGTGGGTAGAGAATGTCCAGTCCCATTGTTAACTCCTTAAAATAAAGGGATACCAAAGAAGATTTTGATTGGCAATAAGTTCCACAAAACCAGAGTATCCAGATCTGAAGGAGGACATCTCTAAGGATATGCAGAATCTCTAGTTCATAAAGATTGTTGCTGTTGCTGTTGGACAGGACACAGGAGGTTGATCCATCACACCCATATGTGCCACCACCTATTTACACTCCTGTGCTCACCGTGGAGATCTGTAGAATCTATCATACAAAGCCAATGCAACCTGGCTCTGCACCAGGAAAGCCTAAATTATTCATCATGAAACCAAGTAGAGCCTGAGGGCTACTTCGACTTAATGGCAGCTGGCAGTGGCCCCAGGAGACTGAAATAGCGGCCATTAACCCATGTGCTCATTTGGTATTTGTTCCCTTCTCTTTCATCACAATCTCTAAACCAGTGTCAGAGAGGGTTGGCAGCTCACTCTCTGCAGACACTAACTCCTCTTGCCTGGAAGCTGGTGGAGTCTACTGGAGGAATGGCATGGCACAAGAACAGCATGCTCCCTGAACAAATTCAACACAATATCTTCATGCACAACATTACTATTGGCCTGGTAATGTTGGACCCAGATTTACAAACTGGCTGCAGAAAGGAGCTTATCACAATTATTAATGTATGTCCTTCTGGTCTGGCCAGGCCTTAGAAATTTTGCTGAAGGAATTCATGCAATTTAAAGCCCAATCCAACCTGATTTGGGAATAGTCCTAAATGATGTAACTCATAGTTTTTTCCTGGCCACATCTGTGGAACAGAATGTTCCAAAAACATCAGAAAGGATATGTCTGAGCAAGTTATTAATTTTCTTTCTAAAAATTTCTAAAAGAATTAATAACTTTTAGCAGTGAGTCGGGCTGGGCTTGTGCAGACAGTTTTCATACAAGCTTCTCCCTACTGCTGTGCCAGTGATCTGTAATATAAAACCAAGTAAGTGAAAATTAATCTCTTTCCACAATGAAAAAAAAATCTATCCCTTTTATCATGTTGAAATCTTTTTTCCAATTTCTTTCTCCCACTTCATCATCAATTATACAGCAGTGCTGGATCAAATGTGAGTAAGCAGGTTGAATTCCAAAAGCTTGTGAATAAGGAACATGATAAGAGAATAGCATAACTGACTGGCACAACTGCTTATTCTTCCATGTGGTGTATTTTTGTTTTCATACCACACTATGACCAATTTTTTAAAAAAAATCAGGTCACGCTCCACCTTTGGCTCTTGTCAGAATTTCCCTAGTCTATGTTTATGTATCCTGAGTCTAAAATCAGAATCTCATTACTTAAATTTGGTACAATTGTACTTTTGTGCAGCATGGGACATTGGAATCACATTTTAGAAGTAGCATGCTGCACAGGAGTACCAGCTACTGTCAAGAGGAAAGGAGAGAAGGAAAATCCTACATGGATCAGCCAGCCCTTGAGGCAACTATTTACTTCAGAAGCAAAAACAAGGAGACCTTATATGAGTCATAGATCAATGTTGTCTTTGGATTGCATTTGAAGAGCCAAGCATCTTGAGTCAGTTTAATCCATACTGCCTCTAAGGCAAACCAGCCCTAAATCTTACCTGAATTGCCTGGCGAGCTTCTGCCTCTCTCCTGACTCAAATCAGATTGGGAGGCAAAAGCAGATGCTGGGAAAAATTCACCATCAAGTATGATTCTCAACTTCAGGTTAATGTAAAGGCAAACTGCAGTCCTACCTGTAGAAGCACTCCAAATCAGAACCCTGTAAAACAGGCATATATTTAGCAATAACAAGTGGCCGCAACAAAAAAACCCAAGGATTTGGTTTTATTACAATCTCGCAGCTTCCTCTTGTCACTAAGAACATGAACAACTCTTCCCAGTTTGCCTAGGAGCAATTATTCAATCCAGAATAATGAAGACAGGAAACTCTTTAGCAAATGCCATCACCCACTGTTCACCACCATCAGCAAAAATGGCACCTTTGACTCCCATTCAATTGATTAAAGTTTAAGTCCATAAAAGCTGCCCTCACATCATGTTTAGTGTTACTTATTTCATTAAATGTCAGATTATGTGGTAATTAGTTCAATAGAATTACTAAATATTATTACTTCATATAAAATGCTCCATAACCTTTCTGCACATCAAAGCATGTGATTTACACCAAAATCATTGCAAGTCAATGCTTCCATACACAAGTATAAAATCAAGATGCCATACAGTGTATTCAGCTAAAATGAAATCCCTTTTGTTGATCCCCTCCTCTTCAGTTTTTCTGTGTATGCACTTCAATATTTCTGAGAATTTTAGGCTAACAGTATCTGTGGGCTGAATATTGCCTAAAATAGACATCTTCAGATGCAGTTCTAGCAATGCAAGCGGTAATAACAACAAAATACCTTTCAGTGCTCTTATAATTGTAGACATAAAGGCCCTATCCTGCTTTACCCAGCCAACCTATATCAACTGCAGTGGGAGTCACATGAAACCGAGGTCAGAATTTGGCCTACAGATAAGGAAGTAGTGACAGCAAAGTGTTTCCACTGAAAAGTCAAAACAAGTTTATCAACTAAACAAAGTAGATTTCCTGAAAATGACAACAGGTATAGGTGTAATTTCAAGAACAACTTGAGGGTTTCATCAGCCCTCTCTTTTTTTCTCTCTCTTTTGAGAAACAACTCGTTTTATCAGAAACTGCATGTGTGTGCTTGTATGTGTGAACAAAGAGTCACTACAGAAGTGAAGTGGTAACCAACCTGAGGTTTTTCTCACTTGCTTCCTGGCTGTGTAAGTCTTTTTTTTTTTTTTTCTTTTATTACTGTAATTATAAGATTATGGGAGGGAGTGGTATGTTGACCATCACATGCAGGATTTTTACTGCAAAATTTTATTAGTGGTTTTTCACATACGTGAGTGCATATGACTGTAAATGTTCAGTGTACACACGCACATGCAGATTACAGTGCTGTGGAGTATCTGTACATCTGTGCATGCACACACATACACAGAGCAATATGCACACACACTTACAGATACATTGTAGTACAGCTGTGGTGGCTGCACACACCTCGGTGTAGTTGTACAGCTATTTGCCATAGGTTGTATTCAACAGTATTCCATAAACACATGGCAAAAGCAAAGTAAACTAAAAATTTACATACATGGGTCTGTTAGTGGCTTTATCAGAAAATGCAGTCCAGTGTTTGATAGGTAAAGGCTGTAAATACTGTCAAAATGCAAACTTTATAAAGCCTTTTTAAACCTTTTGATAGAAGATGTGAAACATTGGTACCACTTAAAACCTCTTTATTTACTCCGGGGTTCAAAAATACTCAATCCATGCCTTAAATGATAAGCTTATTCATATCCATTATTACATAACAACATAGTAAAATGCATACTTGCACTGCAGATTAATCTAACAGATTGATACCTCTAAGGAAGGGTTCTGGATGGTCAGTCATGTCTATGTCTGCCTAAAAAGCAGTTCCAAGAAGGTTATTTGTATTTAAGACACCTTACTGAGAAGTTGTTCTTGGTGCCATAACTTTCTTCTTTTAGAAAAAGTAGATTTTTTTTTTTTCTAAAATTAACAAATCAGGAAGTTGCTGACTTTCCAGAAACTTCAGCTGAAAATTATAAATCCACCAAAAGAAAAACAGTAGTTTAATTGGGGAAAAAAAGAAATCTGATTTCACAGAAAAGGGAGATTTGGTAGATACTGCCCTTTTGAAGTGAAGGTAAAGTTTCAGTCTAGCACCTGACCTACATACCTTGCTTATATATTAAACAAGTATCTTGGAGGAACAAGTCTCAGGATAGCTTGCATAATTTTGACACAGTAGGAGAAACCCAACTCGAATCTTTATCACTGGCTTCCTGGAGCACCAGCAAAACTACTTTCCATCAGCCAGCTCTGCCCCCTCTCCTGTCCAATTTCTGTCCCCTAGCCCTTCCTGCCTCGGCCACCTCTCTTGCCAAGGGAAGATGAGCGGTCTGCTCCCAAAAGCTGTTGGAGAGACAAAGATCCCTGAGTGAGTTTTTCACCTAGAACTACACAGCAGAACCACATTGTCAAATCTGCTCTCTGGCTTTACCAAGGAAAACCAGCGAGTGCTGAAACTTTGTGTCTCCTTTTCTCTGAAGGCAGCATGGCAGGGCACATGTTGTGTCTGTCAGGTGGCATCCTCTCATATTTGCAGTCCTCTTCACTCGTTGGTCACAGCCTTGGGGAGTGACAACCAGGTTTTCAGTATGCACTTCTGGTTGCCTCTCTTTGGACAGCTGAAGTCAGGTTCCCAAAGTTAATCACGGTTTCCTGGAAAAATGTAGCATTAATTTTAAATGCAAATTATTTAAATGTACAACTAGTAATTCATATTTTCTAATTAATAAATACTGTGTGCATGATGCATTAGTGGTGCTATTAAATATTTATCTATAGCTGGAGATATTGTGAAAGGATTCTATTAGCTTTTTTTAAAAGATAAATAAAATTGAAATTGTGATCAATATAATGAATACATGACATTAAAATTCCTCTTGCCTCACAAAACCATATCTGTTTATGTGTTTTATGAACAAATCTCATAAAAATGTTAGCGATATTTAAAAACAAAATATGTTAAATAAAAATAAAATCTACTATGGAAAGTAAATTTAAATATTTAATGATATAATTAAGTCTTATTAATGTAATGTTCTTTATTTTTTTAGATTAAAAATTCACAAGAATTGTCATCCTCTTTCATCTTAATCAGATGGTATGTTTGTCATAATTATTTGTTATGTATTTTCATTAACATTTGATGAATATTAACTTTGCAAAATAGAACAATTTTTTTCCTGAACAAATCTGCTGGAGCAACATAAGGCCAAGTACCCTGTGCCTCTGCTGCAGCACCACTGAGGAGGCAGCAGAGCGACAGGAGGATTCTCACCAGCTTCAAGGACTTTTCCCTCCAGCCCATTGCCAGGTGCTCCTTCATGCATGAAGACAAGTATGCTAAGTTTGGTTTCTCATGTCCAATTTGCATTTCTGCTCATCTGGGTCAGGCTTTCAGCCATGGCAAACTGATGTAACTTCATAATTATCCCAGTTCAGAGAAGGTGAAACTTCACAAAATCTCTCCTCAGTCATTCTCTCCTGCTGCTGCGTCTCCCCGTGTGCATCTTCAGAGCCCAGCTCACCATTGAGTCTCTGAAACAAGCACGGGGCAGTTTTGGAGAAAGAAATGTGAGACCTTCAAGAGTCTTTATGCCCTAACTTTCCCCTGCTTTTCAAGTCTGCTAAGCACTAATCCTCTGGGAAGTGATTACATACAGGCAGCATCCAGCCCTGAGCTGTGCACACTGCCCGTGCAGTAGTGGGGATGCCCACAGACAGTAAAGGCAATGGAAAATGAGGTCCTCTCTCATGAAGGCTCTGTTTAACTTCTGGCTCTTTTATCTCACACCACACACATCAATGGGACTACATGCCCAGGAATACATGACAACAGAAGAGTTTTGGTGAAATAGCAGCCTTTTGCATTATTTCAATATGTTAAGTTCTGGAACATCTACAGATCTGCACAAAAGCTTGATACTTACCTTGGAAAAGCCACTGCTATGTCACCCCATGACTGTTAAAATACTTTTGAGTCAAATAAAGAGAAAGTTAAAATATTGTTAGAGACCAGGAATTTAAACATCCAGTTAATATTTACACAAAACCATGGCATCAGATTATTTTTAAAGACTTGATTTTGTCTCCTTTTCAATTATGAATGATAAAATAAAATTGAGTGACTGAAAGGAATAAATAGATAATGAAGTATCAGGATGGGGGTTTTTGTATATTCAAGCTCCTTATTAAAATGACTGTTTCCTTCAACTGCTTAATTTAATTTCTCTTAAGCAGGTTTTTACTTGTTCTGCTCATACTAATGTACAGGTATCAGATGTGTTAATATGACACCTCATGGGACACTCCCTGAGCCTGAAGAACCACTTTAACCTCTTCATTACCCTGTGGACATAACCTTCACCTCCTCCCGTGGGGCTGCTCGCCCTGACCTACAGAGGTGTGACTTAGTGTAAAAGGATGCATCAGCAGTCAGGAGGCATCATGGGCCTCATCTGTCCTCTCTACCTTCTGCACAGCTCCTTGGGATACTTCTTCACTGCTATGGCTGCTGCACAAGCCAGGCAGGTGATCACAGTTATCCTTGTAAGGCCAAAGCTAAAGCATGACTTTTTTGTCTCTTGCCATTGGTTTGTATTTTGTCCATTGAAGCTAATGGAGATTAGGCATTGCACAAGAACATTTTTAAGACACAGAACATGGTCATTTCCTCTGCACGAAATCTCTCTCTGAAAGATGCATACACTTTGAAAGTATATAAAATAGTTTCATGAACTCACAAAGCACTGAAATTATCTATATCCTATAGAAAGAGCCAGTTACCTGAGGACTTGTTTTATGGTATGATTAGGGCTGAAAACATGTATTATTTGACAACTTGAAAAAAATGAGGCAGAAGCCATAGGGAGTCAGAGGTGGGGAGGTCAGAAGTCATAGGGGGTCAGAGAGAGAACAGCTATTAGAAGGCACAGGGTAGGGGTGAACAACAGGCAGGAAGCAGGTGGGGGACAGAATCAGAGGCAGGGGAGTGTGAGTGTGAGGAGGGATGCTTGGGTAAATCTTTAATGTTATCCACACAAACTCTCAGCGTAGCTGAGTCACCAGACAAAGAGAAGCCATGATTTCTGGATAAACATCAGGAGAAAATGGTAATACCCTTGTTATCTTAATAGCCACTTTATGGTAAAACTGTCTTCACTGGCCACGCTCCAGTTATGAAGTTTGTGTATTGTACAGACATTTGTGAGCAGAGACAATAAACTGCCCGGATTTGTTTCCCTTTACATTCATTTAGAGACATTTTTCCACTGTCTACTGTTTCAGGCAAGTAGGTAGGGGTCAAGGGACCAGAGTTCAACTCCAAGTTCGAGCTATTGGCTCACTGTGTGACCTGGAACAAGAAAACCAGGAAGATGGCAAACTCACCTCGCTTCCCCAGCATTACCTCGGAGTGCCCCTGTGCCTCTTGCTGTTTAATGGGAACCGGAAGCGTTCGCTGGGGTGCTCTCAGTTCAAGGAGGCAAATATGCTTAAACCATGAAAAGTTAATTGTCTTTCTGTTTATTATGTGTAGGTGCAATGACTCCACAGGCAGGTTTGAGCATTTTTTGCAATTAGGTTCAGAAACAGTCTTTTGACTAGCAGACCTCTGAAGGTAGAAGCTGGTGATTTCACGTGGACAGAGAATGTACCTAACAGGAGTAGGACTAGAGATCTCTGTAGTTGTTGAATTTCAGCAACAATTGCCTTTCCATTTCACCTTCCTTTTGAAAACTTGCAGGGTTTTTTAACATTAAAAAGCCTTAGGAAATTTTGTGGGCTGTATTTTATGGAGAATTCTGACACAAGATACGGATATTTTCCAGCAGTTAACGCCTTCTCAGAGACTGTTGAGACAGCTGAACAAAAGAGGCAAACCTCACAATGGCTGAATCCCTTACAAGCACTTTAACCCAAAACCAAAATAATAAAACAGATCCATAGGCACCTAAAATATTGTGATCCTGTGGACTTCAGTTAAGTAATCCTTGCATTTTAATCCAACCTTTACTCTCAGGCAAACATGTCAAAACTCCAATGTCTTGCTTTAATTCTTAAGTAGAACTGAGTGGAGAAAAACTTTCTTATGTTCCAACCAGCCACAAAAATAATGGAAGAATCACCTGTGGAGCATGATCACGCTGAGTATCAATTCCCTGGCTTTCTTGTTCAGGAGACATAAGGGGAAATAGACAAGAGTCTACTTTTTCAGTAATGTAGACTTTTTCTTACACCTGCACTGTGGATTCATCCTTCCCATTTGAAACAAACATAGACTGAAACTGTAAGCCAGCTCTTACTTAGAGTAAACCTCTTGCTGCCTCTGAAAATCTACCATGAGATTTTGTTTATAAGGAAGAGATTATAAAGGTTTATAAGGGGAGATGAGGAAGAGACTTGTCCATTTCTTCTTCCTCCTAGTGCACCAATTGTGTAAAGAGAAGTTTCACCTTCAGAAGTTGCCTTCAGCTTTGGTCCTTACAAGATAATTAAAAAATAAGGCATAAAGTAGGCTGGCTGTTCCTGTGGGCCGTTCAGCTGTACTGTCCAGCAGCAGAAGAGGAATACACTACACTGTCCATTTTCACAGTGACTGGCGACTCAGAGAAAATGTCTCTTGGAGGTTTTTTAGTGTTGCAGCTCCAGTGTACCTCCAACAAGGCAATAAGATACAATCTAATCTAGAGTGAACGATCAGTGAGGTAATTAGAGAAAAAGACAGACTAAAAGAGATGAAGACAAGTATGTTCCCAGGCTTTAGATGCTGTATTTGGTGGGAATTCTTCCCCCTTTGACACTTTTTAGATCACCCATTAACCAATAAAAGGAGCCACACCCATCCACTAGTTACTGATAAAGTCCATTTCATGATTATATTTCTGAGATAAATCTTATTGATTAAAGGTACAGAAGAAACAATAATCGCTTTTTGGCTGAATGGTTTTGCTCCCACTTCATCTGTAATTTTATTATCACCAAAAGGCAACAAAGATGCTAAAATTAATGAAAAGCTTAAGATGTATCAAGCAAATTAATACAAAAGAGAATTCCAATGCAAACGATGTCTTTATTGAGGTGCATAATGGCAGAGTCACAAAAGTACTTAATACCTACAGCCAGCTCCATTTCCAGTGTCAGTAGCAGTGAAGGAGTTAATACCTGGGTGTTAATCAGACAGAGAATTTCCTTGTGACATGAAGTGCTTGTAGATAAGCAGTAATATGCCTTGTTTTACAGGTTTTCCGTAGCTGGGGCAGGGTCCCTTGCTGCACAGCATATATTGAGAAAGATGGATACACAGAACAGAGGTAATAGCTTTCCATGTCGCAGCAATATAAACCAGGCAGTTTTTATAAACTGGAAACATGGCTTTAATAGTAGTTCTATACAAGAAATATCTCTCTGAAAACAGTGATATAGATGGGAATTTTTTCCCCTTCCTAAGCAGAAGCAAAAAGGAACACCAAGCAACCCACATAAATCTATTATCAAGCCTCACGGGAAACCCCATAGGTGAATTATGAGTCATAATAAGAATTATTTGTTGTACTACTGTATGCAATCAATCAGCAATTCAGACGTAGAAGATTTTTACCCTCTGTCTCTATCAGATAAACCCCATAACCCTTTCAGAGGACTTTAAACCAGATGTAAATTGATGGGAAGCATGAGCAACTCCCAATACAGCCATATTCAATGACACTTCCCCTCCTTCAGGGGTTCTCAAACTTCTTCCACTCAGAACATCAAAGCTACCAAAACAGAAAAGAAAAAGAGAAAAGAAAAGGCTCATCTTCCCATGCTCCCAACTGCACAGTCTGATGGCTCCTGGCAGAGCAGTGAGAAGCAGCTGGGAGCTTATGAGCAATGCAAGGTCCTAGAATATAGTGTGAATGGCAAAGCTTTTCAATGAAGTCCTGCTGAGGAGACAAGATACTGGCAACATGTGTGTATGCTTATCTATCCTGAAGCCACACAGGCTTCAAATGAGATATGAAGTGGAGGAAATATTCAACAGAGTGAATAGTGCAGTAGGAGCAGAAATGCAGAAAACATACAGAAAGATAATTCTCACTTTGCCCTCTACCCCTTGCTTGTCCCAGTCTCACTAACGTTCAATTTTTATAGATGTTTTTATGCAATGCTCCAAAACACCAAAGTTGAGACTGTAACTCCTTATCAAGGAGAGCATATTAGATAACATCTCTGCTACTACACATTAATTTATATTTTCCTTCTGAAAACCCCACCCTGAATTTTGTCATGACCCTCTACAGCACTGAGGAAGTCACAGTAAACACTGAAAAAGCAAGAGATTCCATGAACAGCAGAAAACATTGTTTGGTTCTTTATGGGTTTGGTTGAGTTTATCTAAACAAAAAAGCATGCTCTGTCCTAAACAGAGGGAGTAACATGGCTGCTATCCAGGTTCAATGGATCCCATTGAGATATCTGCATTTTGGGTAAATGTGTGTGAAATTTTCAAAGGACTCTGAGCCACAGACACAATATCCTCCACATATCCCCCAGGGAAGCCCAGCCAACCACAGCAGCAATCTCATGAAGAACCTTCCCCAGTTCATCCCCAAGGGCAATTTCATAGCCCACAAATTCCACAACCATCTGATCACATTTACATTTTTCCAGCTTGGCAAACAGGTTATTATGATGGAGGCATTTGAGGACAAGTTGAACATGCCAACCTGTGTTGTTTCTGGGTTCCCAAAATAAATGTGGGTCTCATCCAGACATGCTGCTACATCCTAGTCTAACATCTTCCTCTCAAAGTTGTAAATAAAATGCTGGAATGTTGCTAGAGCATTAGAATGGCAGGGAATAGGACAGGATTTACCTGTACCAGCTGCAGAAAGAGATCTACTCTCAGCGGCCTGTCAGATGAGTTTATGCTCCCCGAAAAGGCATGTTTGTTCAAGAGCTTTAAATAGTTAATTAATAAGATGCAGAGTCTATTAACTCTCAACTGTGGTTAGAGCAGGGCTCAGTCACCTACAAAAAAAAACTTCTAAAGCCAGAACCTTATTTGACAAAGTCATGGTTATCCGCTTAAGGCATCAAAATGGGAATTCCTTCTCAATCCTTTAAATGAGGTAGTCCCATGTATCCCCAGCTTCTGACTCAGACAGCAAATATCTTCTAGAGCCAAGAAATTACCACTGCAGACCAGAGGTTAATAGGTGGAGCATGGTATCTGCACTCTTCGTATTATTCATACCACAGAGACTTTAGTATCTCACTGGCAGTTAGTCTCGTCAGCTTGTGGCTCCAGTGTGGGATTACATAAAACTTCCAGTTTGTTGCATCCTATTATGAGGGACTCCAAGTGTCTCTCAAATATGCCAGTCAAAAGAAATCCAAGAGCGATACCCTGAACTGAACGAGAATCTGTGGAAAGAGCAGTGGATGAACCCAGAAGTGCTGGGCATGATGGGACAATATGCAGATTGTATCAATTCAAGCAGAAGTGATTTACTTTAGTTTTGAATAGTGAATCATGAAATACAGGTCTCAACATTAACAGGCATGAGCAGAACTGAGAGCTATCAGTTGGCTCTAGTATCACACTTGAACTGAAAAAAAGCACAGTGTAGACTGTTTAGAAATCCAGAATTCAATCTGTATTCAAAAAGTTCCTGGATATCCTTCACTGAGTGCCGGGGGAAACAGAATGACAAAGGATAAGGAAAAGACTGAAGTACTTAATGCCTTCTTTGCCTCAGCCTTTAACAGTAAAACCTATTGTTCTCTGGGGACCCAGCCCCCTGAGCTGCAAGACAGAGACAGCAGTAGAATGAAGCCCCCAATATCCCTGGGAAAACAGGCAATGACCTACACCATTTAGACATTTACACATTTTTGGGGATGGATGGATCTCACGAGGGTACTGAGGCAGCTGGCCAAAATCCTCACCAAGCACTTTCCACCATCAATACGCAGTCCTGGCTCACCGGGGAGTTGACTAGAGGTTAACAAATCAACACCCATCTATAAGAAGTGCAGGAAGGACGACCCAGGGAGCTACACCTCTGCCAGCATGAGATCAGTGCCAGGGAGGTTCTGTAGCAGATCTTGAGTGCCATCACACAGCACACATAGGACAACAAGGGGATCAGGCCCAGACAGCATGGGTTTGTGAAAGGCAGGTCCTGCTTGACTAACCTGACCTTCTCCTATTACAAGGTGACCCGCAGTGGATGAGGGAAAGGTTGTGGGTGTTGTTTACCTGGACTAGAAAAGCCTTTGATACCACTTCCCATATCATTCTCCTGGAGAAGTGGCATCTCATGGCTTGGACAGGCACTTTGTTGGGTAAAAAACTTCCTGGACGGCCAGGCCTAGAGAGTGATGGTGAACAGAGCTACATCCAGCTGGCAGATGACCACAAGATCAGTACTGGGGGCAGGCCTGTTCAATATTTCTCAATGATCTGGATCAGGGGAATGAGTGCACCCTCTGAAAGTTAGGGGCGTGGTTTGGTGATGGACTTGACAGCGCTGGGTTAATGGCTAAAGGTCTTTCCCAGCCTTAATGGTTCTATGATTCTACATTGAATTTTGCCATCAACCAAGTCTAGGTGCCTGATCAGAGTAAGGTTTGCGAAAGAAAGACTCATCAACAAATTTTATCTTGACTGAAAATCAACTTATAACAGAATTAGTTGCCATCAGTCTATCCCATATCTTGTGCAATAGGATCTTCAAGGAAGGGTTCACTGTTTACCCAGTGGGTGGCACTCCACTAACCTGAAGTGTGGTATTTGGGCAAGTTAGGGAGTCATTGTATCAATTAAAAAATTACAGCAGTCATCTTTCAGACAATTGACTGCAACTACCAATGAAATTACACCAGCTTTCATCACATACACAGAAAAAGACAAACTTTAACTGAAAAAACAAACAACAACAACCAAACAAACAAAAAAGACAGCATGATGAAGATGAGAGAATTCACTATCATTCATGCACTTCATGCCCTTCACCTGGCTTCCTGTTCCTTGATGTCTTAGACCATGGCCCTTAATCTGAAAAACCTACAAAAACCCCTCAGTTTATTTTGGAACCCTCAGCATTTCAAGACTAGCAAAAATGAAGACACAAAGTTGTAATGATAACCTGAGATAAAGCAATAGGCAAGTCAGTATGGAAAATGAACAGTGAGATGAGGCTACTGTTCCCACAGATGGACCTGTGGGTTGTAGACAACAGAGGCTTCCCCCAAGTTTGCACATACTGAACCCCAGGCAAAAATTTCCCTTCAGCTGTTTTCCTCACCACCACCTTCTTAATCACCTCCATAAATACAGGTTCAAATGAAGGCCATTTGAGGCACTGGCAGCCACTTACAAAAAAAGAGGCTACAACTAGTTTCCCTTGAGAGTATGCAAGGCCTGCTGGAAAAGAATCCCAAAGCTGTGGTGCCTGTTGGTCCCTCAGTGCAGCACCCTTTTTTTTGACTCCCTGCACTTTCATCTCCTCTGCTTTCCAGTCACAGAAACAAGCAATGTCCCTTCTCTCCCTGTCAGCCTTCCAAGTTACTCCTTTGGGAAGGGCACACTTGCTGGGGAGTGCTGCAGGCTCCACTACCCATTAGAAGAGCTGGCTCCACAGTGCCAATTTTGGCCAGGGCCTACCGCTGTCCAGGCCCACTTCCTAAACATCTTGACATCTCTGCTTCCACTAACGTTTTACTCTTTTCTCTCCTACACCTTCAACAATGTCCTATTAGGGACTGCCCCTGCCTCTGAATGCTCATGCCAAACAGTGAGCACAGGGCTATTTAGCTTGTTATGGAATACACAGAATAGTAATTATTACAACCAACCCATTGTTTCAGCAATACCTAAATTAGTACCTGATGGAGGCAAATGTACCCTAAATCCTGACCCAAAGAGTGGTTCTGACTGCCAGCTAACACAACTCCATCTTTCTAACAAAAACCACCAAGAAAACAGCACTGAAGCTTATTCCCTGTGAATTTTATCATGCAGTAGCAGCCATAAAGCATGTCACTGCTGTTACCAACCTTAGCTGAATTTAGTGAGGAAAATTAAAGGTGAAAGGCTCCATTTTTCAACCAAAAGCCCAATCTACTCCAATGCAATATATTTTCATTAATAAGTTTAAATTCAGATCATCCCTTTTGAGGGCATTATGTCTGGGCTATCCTGTGGTGCTGTATTATTCCGTAAACATGTTTTTTAAATATTCTGTTCCTTCTCCATTACCACCTCTTCCTTACTCTTGGGACAAAAGGATCTTTTCCCTGACATTTTAAAGCATTAAAACAGCTCGAGGGGTAAAGAAAACATTTTTCATGTAATCTTTGAGAAGTTTAGTTGTCAAGGAGACCAAGACCTTAGCGACCAGGTATGGAGGCCTATTCAGCTCACTAACATGCTTGTGAAAGAAGGTGCAAGGATGCCAGCATACCTGGAGGCAAACATGCTTAGTGTTTCAAGAGCGTCTTGCTTCTTGACATACCCTTATTGCACAACTAAACAGTGACTCAGATTTTCTTCTCTTTGGATGGTATAATCTGGTGAGCAAAACATGGTTAAGGGACCTTACCTGGATGATATATTGCCTCAATAAATCACTGGATTGAGGTATGCTCTGGAAATGTCATTCACACACTGACACCTTCCAAAGGAGAACGGGTCCAAGAGCATATTTTATATTATTGCAGAATAAATGACAGTCAAAAAGTAACAAATTGAAAAGATGCTTTCCTAACTCCAGGCAAAAGGGACACTATCAAATGAGTGTCTCTCTGATATTACTTCTGTTGCCAGGATAGGGGCATGTCACACAATGCCCAGGCTGAGTCAGAGAGAGATAGATGCTTGGCATTTTCAATTTGCACAAAAGTTGAATTTTGTTTGCAAGTTTTAAGTCTGTCCATAGTCTGTCTGCTAGCATTGGGACCTAGAGAGGTGGATAGTCTTTCACAGGAGACAATGCTTTCAAAAGATTAACCTATAAATCAAATTATTTGTAAATATTATAAAAGTAAATGACAGAAAAAGCATTTGAAATCTAAAGAGCCATGGATTTTCACCTCAATTACACTTAAAATTGAATGAAACATAATAAATAGCAAATATAATTAATAAGTGTTTTGTGATAAAATGCATAGCTAAGCATGTGCGAGGCACATCATATAAATCTCAGGAACACCTAGAGATTACTGTCAGAACCAGAGCTGGTCAACATCTTTGTCAATGATCTAGGCAATGCAGTGTAGGGATAATACCAAGGCTTTTTTCAGATAATCAAGTGCCACATTGACCAGAAGGAACTCCAAAAGCCAATCGAGTGAGCATGCACAACACTCAGGGGCAGGTGAGCTTCCAGGTGGATCACCACAAAGTCCTATATCAGAAGAAGAATAACCTAAACTTTGCTTACCTGATGCCATATTCAGAACAGTTTCCATTAATGGAAATGCTAATGGAGTCATCAATGACAGCTCTTTGCAATTCTGAGTTAAGTTTGCAACACCAGTCATAAAATGCTGGGTGTCACAAGGAAAGACAGTCACAACAAAACAATCATTTTGCCATGGGGGACGCCTTGCTCCACCCATCTTTTAAATGTGTTTGCAGTTCTTGTCTGTGCATCTTAACAGAGAATAGAGCAGGAGACAGACTAGAATTAAAAAAAAAAAAACAAAAACAAAAACAACAACACAGAGAAGAGTAACTAAAGTTAGAGAGGGTATACCAGTAAACTTACAAAGAACAAAGAGAATAAGGAATCTATATATGAGAAATATATTAAAAAAGAACAAATTACTAAACACCATACTACCATGTGCTATTTAAAATACTGTCCTTTGTATTTTTTCTTACTTAGTGCATTTCTTCAGAAGCCCAAGTGTGTTTTCCATCTTATTGGTCCATTGCTCAGGGATCTAGTTTTAAGTGTACTTTAAAGATGAAAAAATTGCAGACTACAGCAAGTTGCTACTCTGCATGAGTGCTAACAAAATGCCTACCTAGCAACAACTTCTTGTTTGAATGAAATCACTCTTCTACGTACACCACAGCCTTTCAAACCAGCATGCTTGTCACATCACGCCCAGCAGCAGTGGCCTGGAATAAATATAAGGAAAACTTTGATATAGTAAAGAACACAACCACCAACACTGGTGCATGTGTCATTAAAACAGACATTACCAAGAGGAAAAAAGGTGTATGGCGAGCAAGTTTAACTCATGGTAAAATAAGGAGAGAATAGCTATTCCTAGAGTGAGGAAAGAGCATTTCTTAGCTTAAAGGGTTTTTAGGGTTACTTGGATCCCCTGAAACACATTGAACAACTGTATGAATTCTCAGTCATCTAATCAGTTCCACTCCTTTAATGCTTCCTAGGTATTTAGCATTTGTGTGCCAATACTTACACCTCAGCTTCCCAAGAGGCAGCTTCCATGCTGCAATTTTAAAGTAATGGCAGATAAGAGACTTGTCCACATTGTATTTAAGAGTCCCATTTTCAAAAGCATTGAGTTAGCATGCACTTGTTTGGATTTTCCTTTTATTTCAAGTACTTTTAACTACTGCCTTACATTCACAGCTTTAGGGTACCAGCTAAAGCAGGTTTAATTCCGTGAATTGCTTTGATAGACAATGTCTTGCAAGGAAGAGGTGGTTCAATCTTGATTTTTTGTTGAAAGGAATTGTGGTTGTTTCTTACTCATTTTCTAGTTGATTTTCACGTGGGCAGTGAGAGGGGAAGGGCAAAACAAGGTTGAATGATGGTAGAGAACTATTTTTCATAACAATTGCAGTACATTTTTGTTCAATAACAGAGACATTGACAAGGCCAAGCTCAGCAGCACTCTGTGGCCAGTAAAAAACTTCCCAATGGAAATCCCAGGTTTATATTTTTTTAACCCTTATGAATTCATGCTTTTTGAACTTCCACCAGTGTATTCAGTGAGTGTATTTCATCCAAAAAAATGAGCCCACTCACAAGTTTCAACAATTTTCTCCAAAAATTAAAAAACTCACACACAACCTATTTTTATGAGTATTAGACACTTTCACACTATGCCCCCTCTCTTTCACTTCTTGTCCAGTGAGCAGTCTAGCAGAGATCACTTAGACTCATCCCTTCATTTTGTCTTGAAATGAGCATGTTTTTTGGGGGAAAAAAAGATGACATTTACAGCTTTTATTCTAGTTCATCATTTTATTGTAGCTGCAAACTGAGAAAAGAGCTTCTCAACATTTAAGGTTCTGGGTTAAGGAGAAAGTCTAGAACACACACACACAGAGTCACTTGTTTCCTCATCAAGATGAAATGACCTTGCACATGAGTAGAAGTGAGGAAGAACAGGGCATACATAGGTCCTTTAAAATAAAGAATAGGATTCTACTATAGTTGACAATCCCAATCTTTTTAAGAGGATAAAAAATGATATTTCAATCCCACCTCTGTTTAATTTTCCTCTCCATTTGGGGGACTAAATGTGATATTGTTTTTTGATCCTTACTAATTATTTTCCTTATTTTCACAGCCCCAAATCAATTGAAGCATCATAGCAGTTTTCAAATTAATTATTAGATTTTTTCCCCTGACTCATTTCAGACACTTTTATTAGAAAAGTGATTGATATATTAACACCATTAATTACTTATTTGACCCATTAATTTTGTCTATCTGCACAGACCTAATTGAAACAGCCTACACTGATTCTAGGATCTCATTTTGCCAATCGAAAATTAATTTTCAGATACTCTTGACTGCTGAGTCTGTGTGATGGTGAAAAACACTGTTCCCACCTCACACATCTGTTTAATATTCCCACTCTTCTTTCTCAGTCCCAAAAAGACCTTCAGATTCTGCCCCTGAAAGATTTCGATGAGCTTCGTTCTCTTCTCTCAATAAAAAAGACTATCTCAATAGGCCTCCATAAACGACAGTTCCTGTTCATTTGACATAATTTGCCTTTCCACCATCAAGCTAAATTTCTTCAATAGACTCTTAATTATTCTAACCCCATTATCTAATGCTATTATAAATGTTTAAATAATATTTGATATAGTCCTGGTCCCACTGAAGTTAATGGGAATATTGCTGTTGCCTTAATTAAGATCAAGATAAAATTTATATTGTTTAATTTGTCACATATTACTGCTGGGCAAAAACAACCTAGTTAGTATTCAGAGGTACTAAACAGACCCAGCTCCCAGACTAGAACTGGCAGGGCCTCAACACTTCTCAGGAGAAGTCTGGGAGCCTGTGCTGCGCAGTGGGCGAGAAGAGAAGGGAGCAGTCGCAGGGTCGTGCACTCTGCTGCGTATCGGCAGCCCCAGAAGGCTTCCCACGCTCTGGGATGCTCAAAGCCTTTAAATGGAGCGCTCGAGTCAGGATTCGTCAAAAGGACAGGAAAAACAGAGAAGTGAGAAAACGGAGAAAAGCATTCCCCGATGTGAGAACGAACCAGATACATTTTTCCAAATTATTTGATCAAAAATCTGGACAATTTTAAGTGAAGCATTTTAAAAAATCTTTGGCAAAGGACGCCATGTGCATTGATTAGATCTGGTTCAAAAAGAAATACATCTTTTAAACAGAAACTAAGTAGTATTAATATGAAGAATTTTTTGGCTGGTGACCATTCAGCTTTCATTAAAATTTAGAAAATAAATTGTAAGCTTTTTTTCAGACTATCAGCAAAAGCCATGGTTATTCTTATACTGTGAATAAAGCCATTCATTAAATAAAAAATAAAAAAGAACAGATAAACTAGAATTTAATGTTTCTTACAGGTCTAATATTTTATTCTGTTCTCTCATACAATGCCAACTTAAGCAGCAAAAAACTAAGAATGGATTAATTTGTGACATCTTTGTTATGTTCACGGCCAACATACAATCACACCTACATTATAAAATCTCACAGGGCGTTACTTCCAGGCTTCTGTGGAGGTGCCTCCCCAGAGGCTCTGGCTTACCAGAGTGACACGTTCCACAGAGACCTCTGAAATTCCGCCAAGACCACGGTTCTGTTCCTGTCACCGGGAAAGTCCCCCAGACACTTCCCCATTTCTCTGCAGATGTATGCATCCCAGTAGGCAGGTGACTTTTAGGATTTTAATCAATAAAGGCTGCTCGGGGGTGTTTCATCTCCTATTTTGGGGAAAAAGTAAAGCAAAAATGTTTGCATAAACAGGTTTTGGGTGGCTTCTGTGAGAAGCTGCCAGAAGTTTCCTCCATGTCCAACAGAGCCCATGCCAGCTGGCTCAAGGATGGACCTGCTGATGGCCAAGGCTGAGCCAATCACAAATGGTGGGAAGACCTCTGTGATAACAGATTTGAGGAGAGGGAAAAAAGTTATTGTGCAGATGTAAAATTGCAGCCAGAGAAAAGCTGCAAGAGTGAGAATATATGAGAGGAACAACACTGCAGACACCAAGGTCAGTGAAGGAGGGAGAGGAGGTGCTCCAGTCACTGGAGCTGAGGCACCTCTACAGCCTGTGGTTAAGACAATACCACAGAGGACCCAAAGGATGCAGAGATCAACATGCAGCTCTGTGCCAGACCAGGTGGATGCCTGAAGAGAAGCTGTAAAACCCTGGGAGACCCATGCTGGAGCAGGCTCCTGGCAGGAGAGAAGAGCCCACACTGGAGAGGGCTGTGCCTGAAGGACCACGTCCCATGGAAAAATGACCCACGGTGCAGCAGTTCATGGAGAACTGTTGCCTATGGGATGAAGTCATGTGGGAGAAGTTTGTGGAAGATTAATTTCTTCCTCCCTGTGGGAGGGACCCCACTCTGAAGTAGGGGAGAGACTTCCCTACTACTTAATTAATGCTCTTCCTAAGCAGCAGCCGGAACATGTGACGAACTGACCATAACCCTCATTCCTTGACTCCCTGCACTGCTGAGGGGCAGAAGGTAGAGCTAGAAAGGAGGAAAGGGTANATTCCTTGTCTCCCTGCACTGCTGAGGAGACTAAAATTAATTAATTATTAGATTTTTCCCAGCTAGAAAGGAGGAAAGGGTGGGGGCAAGGTGTTTTTAAGATTTATTTTACTTGTCATTCTCCTGCTCTGATTTTGTAAGTAATAAATTCAATTAATATCTCTAAGTTGACTCTGCTTTGCCCATGATGATATTTGGTCAGTGATCTCTCCCAGTCCTCGTCTCAACCTGTTAACCTTTTGCTGTATTTTTCTTCCCTGTCCAGCTGAGGAGAGGAGCGGTAGAGAAGCTTTGGTGTGCACCTGGCATCCAGCCAGGGTCAGCCCAGTACAATATTGCTGCTGCTTCAGAAGGTAGAGCAGCAGACTGGGCTATTGAAAGGAACACAAGGGCCAAAGAAATGGGCATTTATGCCTAACTCCTCTCAGTTTCACCCTGTTCTCCTCTCACTGTTTGTAATCTATTTGTAACCTATTTGTTACCGTGTTACCTCCTAACAGCCTCAAAGAATGCCAAGCCTCAGCTTCTTCCCAGGAGCCAAGTGGAGAGGGTATTGAAGCACTGAACACAAGGTCCATTATCACTGCAGCATGTCTGGGTCGGATGAGCACAGCAGCAAACTCTGAAATGCAGGAGAAAAGGTCATAGGTGCTTTCATTTTAAAATATATGTACAAACAGAAAGGACAAAATTCCCCAGTGGGCTCATTTGCTGGGATTTCAATATGTATCTAGAGCTACTGGGTCTGAGCCCTGATAATGACTTTCTGGTTATCAGAGCTGGGAATCCTAAAAATACAGTGCTTCAAATCCTTAAGCACTCTTTATGAATTTTTTTTTTTTTTTTAATTAAGACTATGATTCATCCAGTCCTTCACCTCCTCATGAGTCTTCAAATGTTGCCCTCTCTTTCTAGATTGCTGGAAGCATTTTGCCAGAGAACAGTATCTCTTCAGTGAATTCAGAAGTAAGGTTGCTTTGTCACAGAGCTGAGACATGTGATGTCCTACAGCTGGAGGAACTTAGGAGGTTAGACAGAGGACTAACTGTGTCCTTTCCATTGATTCACGATATCCCACAATGCAAAGAAAAGCATCTAGATGCCTAACCTACACCACTGGGGAATTTGCTTCAGGAATTTGCTCTCCAAGAGCTCACAAATAATAAAGCTATCTTTTACTGCCCCTTGTTCAAGACAGAGGTGAAATGTTTTCAAACTAGTCCTTAGAAAGATATTTCAAGACCAGTAACAGATTTCTGCATTATTTGTAGGATCTTGTAGTCTGAACTTCCTGTATGACCCCAGAGGTAGAAACTCCTTCTGCAGTCCAGACCTTCACTTTACATTTGAATTCCCCTCTGTGTTTTAAACTGCTATACTGACTTGCCCCATGACATTCTCTTCCACTATAGCATATACCCAGTAATTGACACTTACTGCCCAAATTAACCTGCCTATTACTTCCTTACATTAGTCCTAATTTTGTGTAGCTGGCAAATCAGTGAGGAGTCTGTGTCCCTTTGCTAGACCACTGGGGTCTTTGACAGTAACTAATGACAATGCTAAGCTTTCATCATCCCCCTAATCTTATGGTTCTATAATTCTCCTCTAGCCTGATATTTATTTGTATTGGAAGAGAATAGCAAATGCATACTACAAAGTGCCTACTACAAAGCAATACTTGTATATAAAAGCACTTTCAGGCATTTATAATATTTACTGTAGGTCATCAAATGTATTCCCTGCTGTGAAAGATCGTCTTTGTTGTTCTTAGGCTCTTCTTCTACTTGTTTCATCTTCCACAAAGAGAAATACCCTTATCTGTGCATACCCACTCTAACACAAACTGTAATCTTCAGCTTTTATCTGTATTGTTCCTGGGGAAGAATACATCATTCCATATGAGCAGAGCTAAATCTGAGTAAAATATGTTACAAATCTATTAATCTACAGCAGTACAGCTCTTAAACACGTTCTGGGCAGGTTTCAAGTATCTGCATTGTTTGTCAGAGCCATAAACAGCTTGATATGAAAGTCAAAATAAAAGCTTCATGTGGAATGGGGTTTTAATTTACTTCTTTTTAAAAAAGCACATAAATAGGTATGTTCTTGATGTCAATTTTCTGTCATGACACTTTAAGAAAAACTCTGAGTATAGCAAGACCTGACTGAAAGATAGCACTGCTTGGCCTCTCCAACTGCAAATGAACATCCACAAAGATCACACGCCTGGAAGCTACAAAAGATTATCCTTTATTCTTCATCTCTCTTTGCCCTTTGGAAATGCTAACCTACTGTATATAAAAACTGTGCATAGCCTGCCTGGTGAAAACCATCACCAAACACCTCCGAACGGTTTTCCTCTGTGTTAATTTGCTTCTTGGCAGTCACTATTTTTAAATGCTATTGCATGACACTTCCACAGTTGAGCTCATATGTAGGATCAGATTTTGTATTCAAATATTGAGCTCAAGAAAAAAAAAAAAAAAAAAGATCAAAAAATATGCCTGTTCTATGCATATCGATCTCAACTGCCACTTCCCGACTCTTAAACTCGGAGCTAAACCAATCTCCCAGTGACGTTAGCTCAGGTTGCTCTAAGCTCAGTTGCTTGTCATCAGCCCACATAGACAGCTGGGTTTTGGGGTGGAGGGATGTGCTGCTGGCCCTGAGCAGAGATGCAGCGATTCTCAGCACCAAGCAGGACTCAGACTGGTAGGATCCCTCAGTCTTGGCTGTGCTGCCTAACTACCATCAGACCACAGCCATGGACTGGGCTGCATGACAAATGTTTTATTTACTATTTTATTATTTAAAGGAAATAAGGATGCAAAGCCAAACCTGAGAAAATAGGAAGTTGTGCATCCTAAAGCTGCAGTTCTGTTTATAGAGAAAAATGCATTTTTAAAAATCTTCATATTTTTGTGAGAAGCTTAAAGGACTGTTGAGCTCTTTTCAGAATTATTCAGATTGTGGATTTTGAAATTTTTGCAAGTATGGATATTAGGTATTTTAGGTGTCTGTCACCCAGTAATACAGCTTAAAGTACCCAGTCTTGAAAGTGTAAGTGTTTAAGAACAGGCAGGTTGGAAAAACGATTGGAGGCTTCTTGAGAGCTCTGCAGAAATGAATTTTTCATTGGGCACCAATCTGTTGGTAATTTCTCTGAATTTACAAAAACGTTTCAAAACTCTTTTTGCCTTTTTTATTTAACCTTTTAAAAAAAATCTTAGCAGATTATAAACAAACCATTAAGTAGAGGGTTTGCATTATTAACAAAAGAAGCCTCGCCTCAGTGGCAGTTTCTCTAATCACAACGCATCTACTACAAATAATGGAAAGAAGGACATCTCCTGTCCTCAAACAAATTAAGTTTGTTTTCTAACTTATGGAGATTACTGAAAGACAGGAAGATACATACAGATTTTACTCTCAAGAGTTTACTGTGGGTGATTAATCAGTATCAGGGAAAGGGACTAGTCCAAGTGGGCTTATTGTGCCATAGAAATCCACCACATCATTCTTTCCTGAAAGGCTCAAAGAGACAGTGAAAGAGAAGGGAAGCGAGCCAAATCTGACATTGGAAAGAGTACAAAGTACATAGGAGCTTGCATGGCTGTAAAAGCAGGTCCAAGAGGAGACAACCTGGACCTGCTCACACACACAACTTACCTGAAGTCTAAAACAGTTCAACACAGCCAAGTGCAAGGTCCTACACCCGGGTTGGGGCAATCCCAGGCGTACCTACAGGCTGAGCAGAGAAGTAACTGAGAGCAGCCCTGCAGAGAAGTACTTGGGGGCGATGGTTGGTGAAAAACTCAACGTGAGCAGGCAGTGTGTGCTTGCAGCCCAGAAAGCCAATGGAACCCTGGGCTGCACCTAAAGGAGCGTGGGCAGCATGTGGAGGGAAGAGGTTCTGTCCCTCTCCTCTCACAGAGACCCCATCTGGAATGCTGTGTACAGGTCTGGTGCCCCAATGGAAAAAGACATGGAACTGTTGGAGCAAGTCCAGAGAAGGGCCGTGAAGTTGATAAGGGGACAAGAGCACCACTCAACACTGACAGAGGTGATAGACCTGAATTCCTACCTGGATATTTGAAGAAGCATTGTATCAGCTATTACTCGAGTTATTCCACTACACCTTACTAAAGCCAGAAACAGGTAGGTTGAGCCTATGCTTAATCCTACAAGGTACTGAGCAATCTGGTCTTAAGTGAAATGTTACTTAATCATTTTAGGGGCCTGTGAACAGGTGTCTCTTTGTCTAAAATGATTAAACCCTTCCTTAACACCACTGCTAAGCATGTTCACAAAAGGCAAAGTTCACAGCAAGAGTTCTTTAATTAAAGAAGAAATATTAGCAAACAAGGCAAGCTTTTAATTGCAATTTCACAAACATTTAATAATATAAAGAGTATTACATACCAAATAATAGTGCTGCCATGATACTATTAATCATTATGTTCATTTTTCCTGAAAAAGAGCAGCATTCAATCTCAGTTTAGTTATCTCAGTATCACAGAGATGGTAACTCATTCAAATCATGTCCTTATTTCATGGCTACGGAAGCACATCATTTTGCTAGCAAAGTGAAACATCAAAATCTCACAGTACTTTCTTTTTCTTTTTAAGCATACAATGAACTAAATTCTCACTTTGGTTACACCTATATAACTTCAGAATTGTATGGATGAAACTAGTAACAAAATAGAGCCAACTTTGTGAGCATTTCTACGTATGTTTAATTGACTTCACCAAAAGGGACAAGGTTTTGTGTACAAAGGACTTTTGTATTCGATTTTATTGTAAAAAAACTTTTTACTCCGCCTCACTCCTTTAAAAAAAAAAAAAAAAGATGAAGCAAGCAGGAACAATGCTAATTACATTTTGTATGCAGTAAGAATGAGCAGGAGGATGGGGAGGCATGGAAAATAGGCCCCTGCAGAGAATGTGTGGAGGATGAAAACAAAGTTCTCCTGAGATGGATAGAAGTTTCAGTTCCACAGGCTTTGAAATGAATGGTTCAGATGTTGTGAACACAATGGATAGTAATGATGATTACTTTTGCCAATGCCTATGGTGATGTTATAAGCTAATTATATTAGTCATTTACGCAAAGGCAAGATGCCTTTGATAACTACTATTTGGAGCAACAATTCAGCATGTTGAGTCACTGTTAAGTCACTCTTAGAGACAGACTCCAATTCAACTTACACCCAAATGAGTCTTCAGCAATTTTGTTGGACACAGCAGTTTTACTCTGCATTTAAACCTTTATAGAAAAATCCAGTTCTGGCTATTTTTCTATATACATTCCTTTTTATTTTTCACAGTTTGTCCTAATCACCTAATCCACACTTCATGGGATTGCATTAATGCACATACTGTATCTGAAGATACCTGATGTCCATAAAAAATATTACTCTCCATTTAGCTTTATCTATTTTGACATTTACTGCTCTGATTCTTTGGAGCCATTAATTTCTCATTAAATGATAGGGAATCCAGACGTATTACTCAGTGGGGAATATAAGCACCAAAAGACTGTTTGTATCACTGAAAAAAACTTCTCCTTTAAATCCCTCTTGAGGAATATAACTAATCACCAGTTTTTCAAGAAAAACTAAAAGTGCCCATCTTATTAACAAACCAGGGTCATGCCCACAAATCTCATCAAATTCCCTCAAGGTATGAACAACTTTTCAGAGATACAAAAAAGGAAAATGTTAATGCCTGATGATTTTAAAGAACTTAGCTCCAGGATTTTCTAGATGTTTCTCTATCATTAGAGGAAGACAGATGTGGCAACCAGCAACCTATTTTAATATTCTAAATTAGATTCTCTTCTGCAGCTCAAGATTTCCTTGCTGAGAATGAGGTTGTGAGAACATTTGAGTCTCCAGTCTTTGGAGCTATTGGTCAAAGACCCTTGCAGTCTTCGCCCAAAATGGTCAAGACTGAGAGGAGCCAACCAGCTGTTTTAATTTGTCTCCTTGCACAGATGCTTACCGAGGCCTCTGCCAGCAAAACTCTACTCTGCAACATTATCTCGGTAAGCAGATCATGTCCTACCATCCTAACACAGCTCTCTTATCCACAGTGAAATCTTTCTTTTGGAAAATGCAAGGCAGCAAGTGCAAGAGATTTCCACCAACTTTGTGCTAGCAAATAAATCTTCAGCACAGAAGTCAGTTTTCATATGGCGGTGGGGCATAAAAGGGTACTTACTCACGACAGGACCTTTTCTATAGGTCTGAAAGTCCACAGGTCTCCAAGGCCATAAGTGTCACAAACATCTTCTAAATCCAACATAATTAATGGCTGCAATGGCAGTAAAGTGAAATTTCTGAGCCCTTCCAAGTTACTGTAGCTTAAAAGTCAATGAGACAAATGGCAATCTTTGTGCCCATTTCAAGAGCTGCACATACCATACATTCCTCTGGTTTTGACTGACCAGTCTTCCTAAGGTTAAATGCTCCGGAGTCTTCCCAGCCAGGAGCTCAAAATTATCCCATTCTTAGATTCTTAGCAAATAAAGCCTGATTTCTGTCCTCCAGGTCATTTGGGATTCTTTACTTATTCATGAATGTGATTTCTCAATAACTCTACTATAATTCTTAGTTGCAGAAGAAAAAAATTACATCTGTGATGAATTTTTTTTGTTTTCAATTTGTCTCTTGACCTTTGACATCTTAATCCATATTAACCCAAAGCTTTCAAACCTTGCATATATGACAACTATTGTGACTAGAATCCAATCAAGTCTTTATTAATAGCCACTGAATACTTAAATGTGATCTTGTGGGGAAGATCAGAGCTGTCATCATTGTTAATGGAGAGCAGAAAGAGATTTTCAGAAAACTGTGTCAGGACTTCCCCAGGCTCAAGTCACTTGAGGCTTGTATTGCTGTGCATCAGGAGTCTCCAGTAAGAAGAAATAGCAATTCACATGGCAAGGATACAAACTATAAAATTCAGAAATCATTCTTCGTCTCTGCTCACTTTTTGTGAGTCAGTAATTTTTACAAGTTACCTTTATTGTATATTTCCACTTCATAAATCGTTGAAATTGTTTTCAACCACAAAATTGAAGGAGGGACTGTTAGAGATACAATTTCTACTAATCCTTATATTAGCTAATTCCAAGCAACATGCAAGGCTCATCAGCAAGAAAATGCCTGTGTTTACATGTAATATATGTACAATGAGTATATTAATTTTTATAGCACAGTTTATTCCAAACTTAGTAATTGTCAAGATCACTGACCACACAATACTCACTGTTCCACAAATCACTGTCCATTTTCCAGCATTCTGACCAGCTCTAGTGCTGCTGTTACTTTTTTTTTCCCTCAAGGGGTCAGTTCATTGTTTGAATCCTTTGAACTCTGCCTGATGCCAGGTGTTTAGAGGTGGATGAAAAGTGACAATCGTATAACACATTTCATGAAGAAATGACTTTTTGAAGGTCAGTTCCAGGAGCTTGAGTTTGAAATGCTATCTGAGTGAATACGGATTACGGGAGAGGACTTGATTCTTGACCTATGGGCTTTTTGTGCTTGCTAATTTTGAAAGACACTTTAAAGCCTCTCCTGGAGGATCTTTCTTATTTGTACTGTCTTTTATCTAAAAAAGCATTTGATGTCACTTTTGCTTGAGAGAAATCACTGTCTGAGTTTAAAAGTGGGAAGAAGATTCCTCTGTTGGATTGCTTTGTTGCTAGGTCTTTGTGACTTCCTTAACTTTCAAACACTAACTGTTCATATTTATAAATCTTGTCTGCTAGGCAAGAGTTTTAGGAATTTTTGAGTAGCCATTGTGCTGTGAAATCCTACTTGACACTTGCCCAGATAACACTGGCACCCAGCTGTGTAGCTGCAGTTTGTGATCCATCAACATTCAAAATCCAGTCTTTTCAAATTTCATCAAGACTTCAGTTACAAACTGTTTCCTTTACAAATACTATAGAGCTAGTGTAAAATCTACTTCTTGCAATACATTGGTATTTCTGTTGTTTGTGTCTTGTCCAATCGGTAACATAGAAATGGAAGAGAAAATTGGGATAGAGAACAAAACTTAAAACTGTATAAAATATTTCATTTTCAGCTTCCCTGTTTGGTAGCAGTCAAAGGTAACATGTTGATTGGCATAAAGATGGCATAATGATAAATCAGGAATATTATCCATATGATCCAGTTCATAATACAAATACCTTATCATCTCATTAGGGATCACCAATTTTGAGGTAAATTATTTTGAAAGTAAAGTGTCAAAAACATCATAAAAGGCTATGTTGTTAAGGGATCTGAATGGAGTTAAGTTCAACCCTGTCCAAGTGGAATTCAGGGTACAATTTTTTGCTGGTGAGAAAATAGACTAGTCAATTGTATTATCTTCTCCCAAATAACTTCTGAACTCGTTGTGCTATTTCAATGCAACCTGAAATGTCAAAGATAACTACATTTCTATACAAATTTATGAGAATCGCAAGTGGAAGGAGAGCAGGGACAAGGTTAGTGTCTCTTCTAAGGGGAGGCACTACTAAGTTTGGCTCCCTCACCCTGTGTTTGGCCGACCAGGCAGCATTGAGTCTTGCCCTGAGGCTTCCCTGCACCTAAGGGATGATGTCACATGGGAAGGGAGGGAGATTAATTCAGTTCAGGGATTAAGAAACAAAAGCATTAGATCTCATTAGCTCTGCTGTTCTTGGAACAACAAACCCTCCTCCCCCCTGCCACCTCTATCCTGGTCAGCTTTTCTTTCAATATATAATAATATTAATCCTTTACAGTTCTCAGCTCAATCTGGCAAGTCCTAAATTCTCTGAAATAGAGGACCAGTTTGTGATTTTTTTTTCCACTCTTGCTCACTTAAGTAGTCTCATTAACCCCACTATTCATGTAAGCCACCTGCTATTTGCTTGAGCAAAGAATGCATAAAAGTAAGCAAGAGCTTTGGGAAAAGTAAAATTTCTACTTATACAGTTCACATGCCCAGTGCTGCATATATTGTTAACAATGGCACTACAAACACTTCCCATAAAAGAACATTTGGGACCAGATCCGTAGCTTTTTAACTCAATAAGAGTCTGATTTCAACAGAATTTTGGATCTAAGCCATAAAAAGCAAACTACTTATAGAACCCAGCCTTTTACAAAATGAGCGATTGCTAGTAGGTGTATCACCAACCTTCAGTATTTTAACACCACACCCTGACATATGCGATTATTCATTATTCTGTGGGAAAAAGACCTTTATATGTAAATCCTGGGAATACAGCAGATTAAAATCAGGTAGAGTAGTTAAACACATTTGTAATAATTAATAAAAAATTACAAACAGGTGAGAGAGGATAACTGCCTCTGAAACATTTATTTTACTAGTAATTTTATTACCATTGAATTCTTGCCAGCCAGGAAACACCTAGAGGCTCATGTTTCACACCCAGTATTGCAGAGGTGAAAAGGTAGAACATTCTGCCTTAACAAGTATGCAAAGAGCAACTTCAAGCGGAAACAAGTTTAGCACCCAGCTCTTACTGGCTCAGCCACAGAGAAACTCTCCATAATAACTCGCTTGGTTGCGCAGCTTCTGTGAGACTGCAAGCTTCTTCTTTGGCTCTTGGCTGCAGGGAGGCATGTGATGTGCACGCTCCCCAAATCCACTTGCCCTGTGAAGGTTTCCACTAACTAGCTGCTTTTTCTGCCTGACTCCCTGCCATATATATATATATATTTTAAAAAAAGCATATCGCAAGTTTATATTTGAAGAGAGCTTGCTAAAGAGCTACATTATAATCATGCAGGGTACAAACTGCGTCTTTTCTAAACCAGCAATAAAATTTTGTAGTGGAATAATTATTCATCTCTTAAAGAATAAATCCTTCTGTTGTAATATACTCTACAACCCAGAGGCATAGTGATCTCTCCAGATGACAGTAATTCTCACTATCCTTATCAAAAATGACAGTTGTTCCTTTGAAGCAGATTGCCATGGTAAGGCACTAGCTGAAAAGCCAGTTTTGTTCTGTCACGATAGGAACCTATCCCAACTCTGCATACACTAACATCTTCCTTCTGTGAAAGCAAATAGAATAAATCTTTTGCATTTCTCCCTGAGATTTGTATGTCTGTTCATTGTGTGTGAAGTTGACTGGAAACCTAGATACACAGAGTAGAGCAGACAAAGTTGATCTAAACAAAGGCAGCACAAAAGTATTTGCTTGGCTTCAGCCAGATTCTCTCTTCACCTGCAAATATAGGGTCTTAGACATGCCTTTATCTAGTGTCCAGAACTATTCCTATTGAGGACATCCAAATGAGCATTAGGCATTTTTTCATGAATGTTGATCCATGTATTTCTTCAGTACATGTTCTGTAATAGTGACAGGAAAAAAATGTGTACAAATAAACTCATAATATGGCACTCTAAATACTTCAGTACTGTGCCTGACATAATTTCTGCCATGAGGAAAAATTGTGTTTGGTTTTTGCTTTTTAAAGGCCACAGCATTGGCTTTAACACAGATAAAATTATTGGCACCACTATTGACATTACTGCAGCTAGTACCACATAATCCTCCTGCCCAGAGTACTGGCACAGATGCAAGTAGATACACCTTGAAAGGAACTCGTTACAGACTGAAGTCAGTCCGATTTGGCCCAGGAAGAACAAGGTTTAAAATAAGCACCAGCAAAATGGCATTTTGAATGCCAGTCTGTATCATCTAGCTCTGCAAACTGCTCTTGTATTCTTTCCCTGGGCGAAATGAAAACGTGGAAAATGAACATGCTTTGGGGTGTGATATATTCTCATAATGATCATAGTCAAAGCACAGAAACTCCACACAGCCAACGGGGAGAAAGAAGCCTGTGGTAGCATGGGAAAAAACCCAGATATTTGGGGCACATAAACCTCCCTGAAGGCAGAAATAGAAGGTTTATATTTACATGAATGGTAGCCCTCCCATGCTACTGAGGTGACCAGTAACACTATAGTGAGCACAGCCATGTAGTAATCCAAAGGCTCACAGCCATGCTTCAGGAAGGTTTGATGAACACAATTATGAATTAACAAAGTAGTTAAACTTATTAATCTGTTTACAAATAATTCATAGAACAGGGAAAGACAGACTAGTAAGATGAGTCTGTAAACGATAAAGATGGGTGGGAGAGAGAGCGAATCCATCTAGCTGCATGTGTATATTCATTACATCACTCAAATTTAATTTGTACCAAGAAGAAAGGAGGAGCCTTATCCCCTATCATCTTGCACATGATGAGATCATTTTCATCTCTGCAAAGCGAACATGGGGTCTTATTCCATCAGAATCCTTGCATTCCCATTTAAGCATTTTACATCTACCACACACTGGTCTAACTGACCAGACATATTATCACCTCAGGCATATTGTCAGCCTGCATATGGAGCTAGCTAGGATTAGCTAAAAGATACAGTTGGAATTATTTTTATAAATATGAAATAAATAGCACAGGGTGGGGGGAGAATGCTTATGATAGTAAAGGTGGCTTAGCATTATATATATATATACATATAAATGTGGAAAATTTATACTTTGTTACAATTTGTTAGCACTCTGGACACATCATTTTTCATCATGTACTTTGAATGAGAGAAAGATATACTTTATAAGAATCCTCCATGCTTATATTATAGCATCATTCTCTCTTAATAGCCTTCTGGCTATCCACATGCTTCATAGCAGAAATTATCTGCCAAAATCACTTAATGCTGAAGATGTCATGGGACTGTAGGAAAAAGTCCACATTGTAGTTTGTCTTCATTTCTTCTTCGATTTCTTTATTTTTCCATCAATCACAATAGTTGATTCCTTAATGGTGCCCTTGAGAATCCCTACCAAGAAAGCAGAAAGTCCACAGACTCTCTCTCAGTCAGATGTTTCAAGTGTTCTCTGCGGATCTTGTAAATCTTCTCTAATACAAAATGGATCATTCAGGTCTCAAAATGTTTAGTATAATCTTTCCTCCAGTCAGCCTAAGAGACCACAATCCTCAGGGTTGCAGCCCTTCCCCTAATTTTCTGAGGTTTTGAAAATGTCAAGACTAATCTTACATTCGCATAGGGTTTTTTTTTTAAATTAGTTGCTTGACCTTTGTGTTTCACAAATATTCTGACTGAGGCAAGGCAATTACAAGGAAAGTCTGTCACCATTTTTTTTTTCCTTGGAATACTCATTGTCCTTCCTGCTACCAGAAGAAGCTTTTAAGACTTCTGAAAATCCATAGTTCTTGCTGATCTGACTTCAGACTTCAGCTACAAGTTCTCTCCTGGCTGCATGTTGGCAGAGGAATTTTCTTCTCTCATAACCTACAAGAATTTCCACAGTAATACATCAGTAGAAAGAACAGTACCCAAAGCATGTGAAAAGCTTTTTATTAACTACTTTCATAGAGTTTTACGAAGGTGAGGAAATATTGCTACCATTTTAAGGGGAAAACTCAAGCATTGGGCAATGCTACGTGCTCAAGGTCACCCAGTAGGGGAAGGTCAGAGCTGCAAACACAGACTTGGTTTTACAAGGCCACACATAGTAGTCTAACCTTATGAATTAGTGTTGTTCAGCAGGTTAACCAATCAATCATATACTTTTTCCATTTTCCATTTTAATACGGGCTCTGACACCTAGTCCCTCTATTAGCCTTGGTTAAGCCACTGAGAGGAATCACTTTTTATTGGCTAATGTCATTGGTTTTTCTTCCTCACATGAAATTTAGGTTTTCATAATTTGCTTCCTGACTCTTATACTTGCACAAGGATAGGCATATTTAATAATTGACTATTTTAAATTGTGTAACTTTCATTGACAACTCCTGATTGAAGCAATCTGTAGATTTGTGCCCAAAAAAAGAATTAAAGATGCAAACCCAAGCATTCCACCTTTCCAGATCTAAATATGTATACACAGAACTACCCTTCAGAAATATGACCTGCAATGATGCCAGATGATACATGACAGTTGCCCGTAAGTCTCCAAAATGCCATATTATTTTATATTTCCATTTAATATGCTAAAATAGGAACAAAAATTCACAGACCACATTATAAATAACATAATTTAGCTTAATTTGCCAGGAGGTTGGAGGAATTATTTCATTGACCCAAGACCCAAATCTGGTCCTCTATTTACTTATTCTGGCTGAAAACCAGTCAGTTACATCTACAAAGAACAGAAATAAGATTTTCCAGCATTTCACAATATTAAGGCCTGATCAGGGTCTTTCAACAGTTTTCAGTGTCATTTCAAGTGTCACACCACTGTGTTCTGGCGGTGGATACTCGTGCACATGGAAAATACGTGATTCCACAGAGCATGTCCCCAGAACTGAGTGTAATCAGACATTGATGGAGATACTGTCACACCACTGATCCTCGGGAAACATGTCTGTAACATGTTATGGATTCCAGGAAGGAACACATGTGATTTTTCCCTTTTCAGATGCCTTGCTCCAATAGACAGGAGGCAAAAAAATAAGGAAGACAACCTGCAATGTTACCCAACATTCACTCTAAAAACGTTATCTGAAGGTGATAGGACAGTATAAAGATTCTCTCAAAGAGAACAAATTTTCTACTGAAAGGTTTAAGAACAGTGCTACGATTTCCTGCAATTTTGGTCAACATTTCTCAGTATTGTCCCTCTTCTATTATCATTATTGAGCTTGAAAGCTAAAATAGTGTCCTTCATCAATAGCATATCTAACATGGCCATTCCTACAGTATTTCAAGTTAGGCGAGGTTTGGATCTCTCCTTACATTTCTTGGTTATAAATGATGTGCAAGTTGCAGGATTTCCTGCAGCTGTTTTGTCTTAATGAACACACCCTGGGACTCATTCTTTTCAATGGGTATATCCCCTTCATTTCCTGTTCTTAACATTTGCAGTGGAGCTACTTGAGAAGTAGCAAGTAACCTAAAATTTCAAATCTGATTGACTCCTTTTATAAGAAGGTTGTTAGTAAAAATACTGAAATAAACACTTATGCGAAAAACACAGACTGTGAAAAGGGAAATATCTTTAGCAGGTGTAGATTTTACAAGTCTTCCTAATATTATTACATTCCAGACAAAGTTACTAAGCAATCATTCTGCAGAGGTGTTACACCTATTGTGAGTGTCATGGAGAACTGTGAAGTTTCCTCATACAGTATAGCACCATTACAGAAACATCTGTGTTAAAAATAACTTGAAGTTTGTCTACTCCAAAGTATTCCTTAAGCTTTAAAATGCTTCCTTTCTTACCTGATGCTTTAACACTTGCATTATGTTCCAGACCACAACAGTGACAGCAAAAGCCTGATCTTTTTCTCCCATTCTTCTGACAAAGGCTAGTACTTCTCTTTAGTGACAAATAATTGCATCTACAGCTGTAATAAACACAGACAGAAGTGTGGCAAGTTGGAATCAAAAAAATCCACAGTGCAGTTCATTTGGTGTTTGCTTCCTTGCCCTCACGTAACTTGTGACTGCCACAATCCTCTCCCACAAGTGGCACCGTGTTGGTCTGGAGTAATGCCCTCATGCAGCCAGAGATATGGCATCCACTTCCACCCCAGTGCCCTACAGCACTGCTGGGGTGGAACAGTAAGCCTAGCCTAAGTCCTGGCATGCACATGAATTGTTTCTAATGAGGGGAGTGAAGTGTTTCCCAAGATGAGTGAAGAAGAGTGGGACAGAATTGAGATGAACAAACTTAAAAATATCTCATCATGAAACTGGTCCTTGGTAACCAGAATAGAATCACTATCTACTACAGCTCCTGCAGGAGTACAAAAGAACAAGATTATCTTTGCAATGGTCTTCAAGAGTGTTTCTTCTTTTGGGAAAGAATTGTCAACCAACAAACCCCACACATCTGTCTTTTATATAATGTTCTTCACCTAACTCAGTAGGGCAGACATTTGAGAGGTAAGAGAAGTGCAGAATGTTGAAAAAGGGTGGAGTCCTTACACCTCTTCCCAGATGTAAAATTCAACGAGTTAGGGTCAAGTAAGGCAGCAGGGTGAGGCAGCATAAGTACAAAGCTTTTTACTTTTCACCCTTGTCCTGGTGATTGTTAACAGTGAGTAGAGCCTTTCCTTTGTGTATAACACAACATTTCTTGTAGAATCAATAACATCTCAGACAAAAGGAAAGCTACCAATAGTCTTCTTCCCAGGAATAGCACATTCTCAATTCTTGTTCTCTCCTTTATCCGCCAGCTGTTTTAACTGATTAGTCAAAGGCACACTCTTGTTGACATAAAATGTGTGGCAAAAACAAGCGTATAAATGAATAATTATTTCCAACACTTGCAATGAGATTAAGCGCTTATTGGATTAGGTAAGTAACAGGATTTAATGGGGTCATTTATGCTGCAACTCTAGTATAAAAATGTACAGTGCATGCATACATATCAGATTACTATCTCTATAGTCCATCTAGCTATAACCATTTAAATATTTTATCTATACAGCACTAATACTTTTCTGCTCTCTTCTTTTTTAGTACACTACAGGTGAGTGTCCTTGGGCATCTCTGTAGTGAACACGTGACACAGCTGTTAATGCCATTAGTGAACAAGCATTTTTCAGCATGAGCTAATTTTAGTAACTTACAACTTTCCCAGATCTGGGGAGCTGCCTTTTAAGTCTCAGACACATGAACAAAATGCCTCTCTCATTGCTTCTCCTCCCTCTGTGTCTTGCTGGAGTCATCACACACACTGCCACCCTTCATTGCAGTGTCTCTAGAGCTTCCTGGGAAAACGAAAGAAAGAGGAAAGGATTATTTGGCAAACCCACATAAGAGCCATTGTATTGGTTGTGTTTGGCAAGGGTTTGGTGGCAGGAGCGTTGTAGGGGTGACCTCTGTAAGAAAAGGCTGGGGGCTGCCCCCCAGATCCACTGCCAGCTCCAGTGAGCTCCCCAGCAGCTCCAGAAAGCACACCACACACACAGCTGAGCCTGTCAGGGAATCTGAAAACAAATTTAGGAAAGGGTAGAAAACATTGGACAGGCAGAGGAGGAGGAAGAAGAGGGAAAAAAGAGTGAGAAACAACAGAGGAAACATCAGTGTCAGAGGTGGAAGTTCTTCAGCAGCCTTAGGAGAGGACCATACCAGAGCAGATTGACATTCTTGAAGGAACAGCAAGCCAGGAAGAGCCCACACTGGAACAGGTTTCTTCCTGAAGGATTGCAGCCCATGGAGAGGACCCACACTGGAGCAGGGGAAAAGTGTGAGGGGGAAGGAGCAGCAGAAGGAAGCTGTTATGTGGTAATCGTAACCTGCATTCCCCATCCTCCCAGCAACACTCAGTGGCACCATGAGAGGAGTCAGGACTGAAGGGATGAAGTTAAGCCTGGGAAAGGGAAAGCAGAGGAGTTGTTTTAATGTTTGTGTTCTTGTTTCCCACTACCCAAATCTATCCAAACTGGCAATAAATTCAGTTCATTTTCCCAAGATGAGCCTGTTTTGCCAATGATGTAATTGACAAGTGATCTCCCTGTCCTTACCTCAAAACACAAGCTTTCTCATTCTTGTTTTTTTCTTATTTTCTCCCCTAGTCCAGCTGTGGAGGTGGAGTACAGCTGGGTGGGCATTTGGCTGCTAGCCAAGATTAACCCATCACACCACTTGCAAGTTCTGGATTGATTTTTTCAGACACTATGATGTACAGGTGGCTTTGTGGTGTAGTGTGTGTCCATTTTTTTAATCTAATTTAAAAAAGAATGACCCTAAGTATCTGTGCCTTACTTGTAAGATCAGTATGGACATCTGAATTGCCAAAAAAGAAGTCTCTTTTTCAGTCTAGACTACAGAACAATGAACTTCCTGCTGCTACCTTGATCTAGAGCTGATCAGGAGAGTCAAAAGTAACTTGGTGTGGGAAATTGTAGGAGGATTCAGAATAAACAGAGATGTTCACAAAAAGGCTGACTGAATTCCAAAGAATACTCACAAGTGTAGAAGAATCCAAGAGAGGAAATAGCAGCGGATATTTCTCTATTTTGAATGACTCTGTCTTTTGATGTATCTAAACTGAAAGAAGCCTGGTTTATATGCCATCTGCACATTCCCTTCTGTATCCTTAATCTGCTATGTGCCCATTAAAAACATGTACCTGGCAGCTTAAACTCCTAGAAAATAAGCACTAATAAGCACTAATATCAGGTGTAGGACCCTACTTATAAGTGACAGAAAATCAGCCTTTTTTTGCAGGAATAAAGTTAAATCAAAGAGTCAGTAACTAAAGGTTTGTGGATGTTGATGCCTCTTTACAGGAAAATCAGAAAAGGTGAAGACCACTGAGCAAATATAAGCTTTTTAAACAAAATTTTTAAGTACATGAAATATTTAACTTACTCTGAAGTGGACATTTCATTGTGATTTTGTGTTTATTTACTTTTAAAAAATATATTTCAAGGAAAATTGAACATGTATAGTATTTTCAAACCAGAAAATGATACTATTTATTTTAAACTATTGCAATGAAAAATACTGTCTTCCAATTTATATTCAGGAGTTTAAGGGGAATTGCTTTTTGTTTGGTTGGTTTGGACAAGCAACTTGATAAAATGAAACCAAATTCTCCAACTCGTTTGATACTGCTGAATCTGCCTTTTCCATGTATTTGAAAAATACACATACTGTGTCAGATGAAAAATATTGACAAACTTTACCTGGAGCCAGACACAATTCACCTGGAGTGTTAAAGCTCTGGAGCTGCCACAAGGGAGAAGTCTGTGCAAGGTCACAGGATGGATCAGTGCTTCTTATTGATCCCAGTAAAGTTGCTTAGGTCTCTGAATATCAGATAAAGCTATAAAACATACAACAAAACCAAATGAACAAAAGGCATATGCCCTTTGATGGTCTTTTACTTAGGTAAAACTTCTAAAAAAGTAAAAAAAGCCTGTATCTTACTTCTTTGGAAAGTGAATTTATAATTTCATTAATATCTCTCGTCCTTTAAGCTTTGTGAACAAAGCAAAAAGTCTGGCCAAAAGAGGCAGACAGCACAGAATGTCAAACTGATTACTTCAAACCTAGATTCCATAAATGTAAGTCAATATTAAAGAGTAATGATATCTTCACCAAAACCATCTTCCCCTCTTATTGCTAGAGGTGACACACCTCTTACATTCAACCACTTAAAGTCAGGACCCTGCTCAGAAGCATATGCTTAGCTTTAAGAAAAGGGAATATCTTGTAAAGTCCAGGAAATAGTCTCATTCTGAGAGCTGAGCATGTCTCTAAATACATCACTTTAGGCTCTTAGCAAATTCCTGTCCCTTGTATGTTTAATAAGTATCATGTTCATGTGGTTAGAGTGATCCAAGAGTTGGTCTGCAGGAGGTACCCAACTCTCATTTGTCAGCTTGACTTTTCCTCAGAGAGAATGGGATTAGTTTGGGAGGTAGAAAGGCATGGCTGACTCAGACCATAAGGTGACTGCATTATCACAAGGAAAGGGGGGGAATGAGGAGGAAAGAGGGTACACACCCCTACCCATACACAACCCCTACAGTCTGCTGTCATATTTGAGGGAGGAAGGAACTCAGGCAGCAACACCTCTAAGAGCTCAGAGTCAGAATGGGTGGAAGGAGGTGGCAGAAGTGGAGCTGCTTCCAAGTTTCAGCAAAGAAGAAAGGGAGAGTGGCCTCAGCACAGCCTGCTTTATGTGGGACGGGACAGGGAGGAAGATGGGAAAGAAGAAAACAGGCCATCTGCTTACCCAGAAATCCAGCAGAAATACTAACTTTCAAGGTGGGAATCCTGAAGTGGGATGCTGCCCCTGAAGCTGTCAAGGCTGGAACATGCTGAACTAGAACATGAGTTTCTTTAGGCCTACTTCTCATCTTAGCCCCTGTGGTGTGAGATTTGCTTGAACTGACTGCAGTCAGCGCTGAACCTCACACCTCATCATCTATGCTTGTGGCAACCGTGACTGCATCAAGCCAAACTACTTTTGAAATATTTTTGCCTTTTCTTACCCAAATACATGCTTTATTTTGTGAAAGTCCAGTATATTTTTCCTTTGTGGTTTGCTGGTGAAACTTCTTATTTGTGACAAAACATCACGTAGCCAAAGTCGATAGGGTTATTTTCCTCACTGTCATGCACTTTTCCTGTATAAAGTGGTTTCTGGCTGTCAGTACTTATTACAAAGCTACATAAAGAACACAATCAGTTTTCCTTAGGAAAGGGGCACAGTCACAGAAACTGCTCTCCTACTGGTGCAAGGCAAAATTCCTACCAAGACAGAGATCTCAGGACCAAGTGAAGCCACCCAGGTTCCAGTGTCGTGGAGCCACACAGGATCTCCCATGTCCATGATGTGAAATGTGTTCCCCACCATTAGACAATCCCACTATAAAACCTTGACTCAAATTTTGGATGAAGCCAGTCCTATGCTCTTTACTTAGTTTTCCTAAGTCCAAACAGATTCCATTACTGCTGAGTTTTCTTAAGAATGGGCTTTTTACATTTTTCTATAAGAATGGTATCTTGGACTTCTTGTACTTTCTCAGGCACTCTGAAACAGATACAGATGTGCACATCTTCTCACCCTGTTCATCCCCAAAAATCTCACCACATCTACATGTCACTGACTGAACAAACTGACTGAATTTTCCCGGTCTCAGGATCAAATCAAATAGGGAATAGCTTATCTGATACTCTTTTCCATATCATCATACTGGACAGTACCCATGTCCCATCATCATAACTTGGTTTTGAGGATAAAATTACTTCTATCTGAAAAGAGGCACTGTGTTCTCAGTGGTGTGCAAACAATGGTTCAAATACACTAGGTCTGTAACTCAGTCCAAATACATTCCTTAAATTGTGTTGTCAAATCTTTTCATCTTTTCCTTTTAAAAATAAAAAATATAAAATGTTATGATAGTACATTGTTTGAATTCAAATTGGACAGAAGTTGGAAGATCCACAGCTGTGATTTCTGCAACTGACCTACAAGAAGATATATCATAACCAACCCCCACATATCCAGTGTCCAATAAATAATGTTCCATGCTGTTTGAGTGCAAACATTTAGATAACAATGAAGTAAAACAACTTAAGGGGTTTATGTTCCCTTTTAACTCTATTCATGCATACATTTGCTGTGCAAAGCTAGGTGACAATTTCATGAAAACTTGAGGTAAATTCGCTGTATGTTATTTTACTTACATACTCACCAAACACACAGATGTTCACATACACTCACTCTTATCCAAATCAGTGACCAAAGCTAAAAATAAAAACCAATTTTCATGTTGTCTCTGCCTATATCACAGTTGCAAATCTAGGGGTTGAGAACACCTTCCCAGCTTGCACCTGTTTTATATATGAGCATTCATGAGCTCAGCACAGAATTTCTACTTTTCTACTTTCTTTTTTTTTTTCCAATAAATACAAGAAAACAAATAAACCATGATTGACTCAAAATAATTTGACCTAACACTTTATCTTTACCATTTTCCTATTTGAAGACCTCTCATCATATTTTCCTAATACTTTTTCCCCTTATCCTCTTAACTGAGCTACTCACATCTGCCCTCTCCCAAATGTTCCCTATGTTTTAATTCTGATCATCCATGCAGAGACATAGAAGTGATCACATTCCTTACCAAAGGAGTCTGTAGATATCACCATCAGCCATACAACATCTCCCTTTCCCACATCTTCTCTGAGATCATTAAAGACAGGCCTAGACTGAGGCTTCCTTTGAACATTTCTCTCCTTGCACAACTCATCCTTGTTTTCAAAAATGCTCTCTTCCCTCTGTGGTTAGATTTTGAGTAATCCATGTATATTTGGTGAGCAAAATTCACAAGTATAAGCCAAATATCCTTGTTTTCAACAGCTAATCTCAAGAAAGTTGATTTACATGAGAACAGCCTCTTTGCTGAGAGGACATTTCACCATTACTTCATTTCCTCTGCTGGCATCCTGTTGAAGACAAGGTAATATTTAAGATTTTAGCCTGCACTTTCAAACCCACATATATAACTAGTCTAAATTATTCCTAGTATTTGTCCTCTGCAATCACAACACACTGCATCAGCTACTCTCCAGATGTGAACAAAATGTTTCTCCCAATGCAGAAACATGTTAGTGCAGGAGACAGGACTTGGCCAGCAGCTGGGGTGCATAATTAGAAAGGAATACACTTCTGGTATGCACAGGACAACCACAGAGTCATCACCTCAAACACAACATATATTCCACCACATATCCCACAACATATATCCCACCATGTATCCCCAAAGCAACTTCCACAACAAAACAGCCTGAAACCAAACCAAGGCAGATGGATGGACAAAGAGATATATCTTTGCAAGTGTGACAAACTAAAAACATTCGTTGCTTTCTTCACAAAAGCTAAAGCTTTAAAAAATATACCCAAAACTTCTCTTTAAATTGCTAAAACATCAGCCCAATGTGTTTATCCTGCATATACCTTGTCATGCAGACAGTGTCCACACTGCTCACACATGGGCACACAGCTGTAGGCCAACCACAGGTCAAACACATCAGTGTCACACTGAAGGAATCCCCATCCCACTGTGCTCATTGGAAGGGCTTTTTTATACATGGAATACTTTTGTGACTGAGAGCAGATGGGACCTGGACATATTTTTGTAGAGTTTGCACACACACTTTGCTTAAAACCTCTTATGCAGGTTTTAACTTCTGTCTTAATTCCTGGTTGCATATTCATTTTCCATGAACTTGAACATAAGAGCAAAAAAATTATGAGTCAGTCAGTAAGAATATATTTCTTTGTAACTAGGAGCTCAGATTTCAGACACTTGACTTTTGTATAACTTCGACAAATTTACATTTAGTGACAAGTGATGTCACACTGCTGAAGGACATAAATGTCAATATGTGATATATAGTTTACATAGTTTCAGACTCAAAAAAGAAATGTAGTAGGGAAACTGGAATGATTATTTTTTCAATACCTAGGAGAACCTTCAGCCCCCATTTATCCAGCAGGTGCTTCATATACTCTGTACTTTTCAGTTGTTATGAAAAAACCTGAAAATTTGTAAGGACAGGAACACAACCTGAGTGGTCTTCTCCTTCAGATATGGAAGGATTTACTCAAAATGCTTGTGAACAATCTATCTTGAACATTTTTCTACCTTCAAGAAATGTACAAAGCAATCTATAAGGATGTATAAATGCCTCACTTCTCATCAGCTGTAGGATTTGGTGGTATCCTTCACACACTTGGAGGTTGGAAGACATTTGTGTTATCAGCTAAGCCCACCAAAACCCAACTGGCATGGGGCCGGAGTTGGAGAAACCATCAGCAAAGTGGAGGTTTGTTATTCATGCTGGGCTCTTTTATCTTTATGGTATCATTTCCACCATGAGCTGGTCTCCTTCAGCTCCTTCAAGTCTTTTTCACCGCAATCCCCAGTCCCAGCCTCTCAGAGAGTTACCTTTATGGCCCACAAGAGATGAAAACAGTGTGTTGATCATGAGTCCCTCCACCTTCACATGAAGGGATGAAATTAAAGAGACTGTCTTTGCTATCAACATGATGCATATGGTTTGTCCTTGAGATAAGACTTTAAACTATGACTGAGGGCTCCCACTCACACAAGTGCCTCCAACTTTAGCCTTGCTCACTCACAGTTGCCCAGAAAGCTGTTGACTTTTGAGATCATCTCAGACAAAATATACCAATATAAAACTGGGTTTTGCCTTGAACCACATTACAGTTTCTCTAAACAATGATTTTATCAAAGTCAATCTAAAAAAAATCCCCTTTTATTTTAAAGTACATCCACTGCCTTCTTCATTGTTGCATCCAAAGCAAGGATGTGTTACAGACCGAGGTTTGAAGACCATTATCTGACTTCTAAGTAAAATTATCACTTTTAATACAACCAAAGTAGTGATGTAAAAGTGGAAACCTTGTACATGTGCAGGGAAGGTAAGATTGTTAAGAGAAAGTCCAAAAAATCCCCTAGATATTACCAGTATGCAAAATGGTACGAAACTGTAACAAAACCACAGGTACTTAAGGGAATAGGGCATTAGTATGACTGGATGCAGAAAGAAAACTGATACACGGGCACATTGATAAGATGTTTAAGCTCTTGGAAATCAGTTACATCAACAGAGTGGCTAAAACAGCATAAAACAAAATGTTACCCCTTCAAATGCAGAGGTTCTGATACTGGAGCTTCCTCTCCAGTCCACAGCTTCTTGCCATTCTCTATACCTCAGGGCTGCTTGAGCAAAGTGAACTGATACAGTGGGAATAGGAATGCTTCATCTCAAAGGCAGCTGTATTTTTAAATATATTTTTTAGCACTTCGTGATGTATTTGCCTGTGTCAGGAGACTTAAATATTTAAACAGGGTGACAAAGTTCATTTCAACCTCAATGACAGTCAAACCCCCTGACATCCCCCTTTTGTAATGTGAGCAGAATTTTCTTCATCGAAATAGCCCACCTCAAAGGAGCAGGGAAAGGAAAGGAAAAAAACCAACCAAAAACTTCTGTTCCAACTTTTAAAGCTGGAAGTCTTTTCAATGTCTCTTTCACCTTTACCCCACCCATGTCCTACCGATAGGTTTTTATTTTCCAAGCAAGCCGCAAGCGCCCATGCGGTGGAAGCCAGCTGCCCCTTGGCCGCTCCCACGGGGCAGGGGAGGGCAGGGCGGCAGCCGCCAGTGACCTCCCGGCGCTCGCCAGCCTCCCCCCAGCCCTGCATCCTCCCCGGGCACACCAGGCTGCCTCCTTCTTTCCCAAGCACAGCTCTCAGCTCTGCCGGAGGGGTGTGCCTGTCCTCCGGCAGCCCCGGCGATGAGCAAGCGCCTGTGAAATGTGACAGAACGAGAAAGGCGGATTTTGCTTTCCCAGCCGGCGCGGCCCCGGGGGCTCTGCGGGCGCCGGGTCACCCGCACGGAGCCACCTCGTGGCCCGCCCTGGGAACGGCAGCCAGAGCCCTCCCGTGCCCGCGCTCCTCCCTCCGAGAGACGCGGGGATCCGCGCTCCCTGCCCGCTCCGCCTCCCCGCCCAGCCGTGTGCCGCTCGGGGCCCGCCGCCGCTCGCCGCGGGTGGGCAGGAATAGCCCGGGCTGGAAGGGACCCACGCGGATCACCGAGTCCGGCGCTTAGCTCTGCACAGGACATCCCCAAGAATCACGCCATGTGCCTGAGAGCATTGCCCGAACGCCTCTGTGGCTCTGGCTCACCGTGGCTCTGGCAAGAGCGGTGCCGGTGTGAGTCCACGTTGGCTGCTGTAGTGGGAACGTGGAGGGGCAGGCAGAGCACAGTGGCAGAAAGAGCTCCTGCTGGGGTGGGAAAAGGTAATGGTTGTGCTCAGGTGAAGTACTCTGTTCGTGTCAGGGAACAGTCACAGCCTGCTTGAGACGAGAGGCAGGACAGGGCTCTCACAAGTCCCATCCTTGCACCGTCCCTTTCTGCTGCTGTTGAGGGAGGGATGAAAGGATCAGCTTAGAAAAGACCATTCTGGGGAAAAGAAATTTGTTTGTTATGTGAAATATGTCTTACGGTGAACAGTACAAAGGTAGGAAAAATTAGTGTCTTTTGCATGGGGAGTTAGTAGTGACTACACTGACAGATCACAGAATCATATAATCATCAGGGTTGGAAGACACCTTTCAGGTCATCCAGTCCAGCTATCAGTCCAGCACTAACACTGTAACCCCTAAACCCCTAAACCAGGGCTAACCCCTAAACCACATCCAGCGCCGGATCCAAACACCTCTTAAACCCGTCCAGGAATGGTGACTGCACAACCTCCCTGGGCAACCTATTCCAGTGCCTGACCACCTTAACAGTGAAAAATGCTTTTCTAAAATCTAATCTGAATTTCCCCTGGCTCAGCTGAAGGCCGTTTCCTCTGGCCCTCTCACTGCAGTCACAGTAGAAGAGACTGACTCTCACCTCACTGCAGCCTCTTTCAGGGGATTGTAGAGAGGGATGAGGTTCCCCCTGAGCCTCCTCTAGACTGAGCAACCCCAGCTCTCTCAGCCTTTCCTCATAAGACATGTTTTCTAGACCTTTCATGAGCCTTGTTGCCCTTCTCTGGACACACTCCAGAACCTCAATGCCCTTTTTAAAGTGAGGGGCCCAAAACTGAGTGCAGTACAAACACCTCAAGAATGGCTCAGTCAAAAAGGTTTTAATCTGTTGAAAAGACTTGACTGGGTTGGGAGCAGGGGATTGTGTGTGTGTGTGTGATTGCTTTAGTTTTTTTCCTAGCCAGTAATAAGCAGTGGGCACACAGAGAGGCTGTGAGGAATAGGGCAGGAAGAGCAGCACCTGGAGCTCCCTCTGCTCTTGCTGTGTGTCTCGCCTCACAGTGGGGCCAGCACATGAACACCTGAGCAAGCCCTCAGGAAGGAAACAGAAACCAACTCACTCCCAAATACACCAGTGTGCTTGCAGTCCTGGTTTTTACCTTGTGAACCAAAAAGCATAAGGAAATTGGAAATGGGGAAATCATGCCTCATGCTCTTCCCAAGCATTGCAGGCTGGTACCCTGTCAGACCTGTTTTTCAAGCACAGGGGTGTAAAAATGCCTTCCTACACACACACACGGGGCTAACACAGGAGTCCCCCAGCCCTCCTATCTTCAAACAGGAACAAGACTGGAGAAGCTAATTGCCCAAACTATTTTGACACTTCTGTCCACCTTGGTCTTTTCTTCATCCTTAGATCCTTGCTTCCATAATCAGCTAAAACGGACATAGTCTTCCACGCAAGGGACAGGATTTTATGTCTAAAAGCCATGCCTGCTGTACAGCCATGCCACTGGCCATGAGAATCAGGGGGAGCAGAAGCTTCCTACCAGGAACTTCAGCTTCCTATGTGGTCAGAGAGAAGGCAAAGAAATTAAGTTTCTACTTCCTCCTCCATTTCCAGCTTGCCCTGTGCAATAGCCAGTGTGGCTAGACAAGAACAACAGGATCTTGTTATTCCAACGTATTACTCTACAAACAAAGTGGGTCTGACATGTTCCTACCTCTGTATCAGTCTCTGCCCCTCCATCATGCTTGTGCAAGTTTCTGTGGAGCTACTTAAAAGCAGTAGCTGAAGCAGCCCAGCCTGAAGAAATGCTTTGAAAATGAAAATAGGGTGATTGTCCTCAAAAGATTTGTATCCATTGTATTGCTTCATGGAGCTGTTGGAATAAGCAGAAAGGCACCATTTTTCGTCCAGCTTTTCCAAGATGAAATGTCCACTGGTTTCCACCATTGCTGAACCATCAGAGTTAAAGTAAATAGGAAAAATGTTCCTGTAATTTCTGTGTGTGATACAAAGACATGCACTTCAGGTCCCTGCTTGGGTGACTCTCAAGGAGTCCTGCAAAGCCCCGTGGAGCCTTAGCCTGACACCTGCAAAATCAGCCTCCCTGCCTGAGACAGCAAATAAGCAAAAGACTGTGGCATACTCTGATAAAGGTCAAATGGAACTCATAAAAAGCACTGGAGCTAGAAATTGCCCTGCCACCCTCAGATGAGGGGTTCTGGGGCAGATTTCTGGCTCTGAGGGGTGGCGACCACCCATGCCGGCACAGCAAGCTGGCACAGGACAGCTACGTCAGCGTGGCACTGTGCCCAGCTTGTCAGCTCTGCCGGGAGAGTTCTCACTGCCCTGGGTCATGTCTTTCTCACAAAGATTTTACAGGGATGTCATAACTATACATCCTCCCATATGCACGGTTAAGAATTAGAGCTTTCCTAATCCTGCATAATTATTAACATGAGAGCAATTAGACAGAAAGATCAAATAGCTTGTTATTAAAAGACCAATGAAGAGCATAAAGAGCTACCAATTGGCATAAGAAATCTTGATTCCAGAATACTAAAACCCATAACCTATGGAGTGTTTATATTATATGATTTATGTGCTATGGGATGTATCATTCAAATTCCACCTGTCCTGTGCTATGTGGGAACAGTATAATTCATCATGTAGATCTCCAGGTAAAGGAGAAGTGACATTTTGTGTGGCTGTGTAGCCTAATCCCACATTTTTATGGTCAGACTTTAGAATATTATTTTAAGTTCAGCTAAAACATTAGTTAGAGATACTGATTTATAGCTAATTTTTTTTTCATCATTGAACTGATAAAGTAAGCTATAATGAGAACTTTCTGGATGATAGATGTCATTCTTCTGAGTGGTGCTATTAGCACTTGTCCAGTTTCAGGAATATTTATTAAAGAAAAAAAAAGACACACATATGGCTTGGTATAATTATGTAGCCCTTCTGAGTAAAAGAACTGTTTAAGAGAATGATTATTCCTAAAGCTATGTTTATCTCCTTTTAATTTCTATTACTTTTTCCAAGTCTGTCAGCTTTACATATAATTTTACATTTTGTCAAATGAAGTTGATAACACTAATTTCACAGAAATAAAGGCCAACATTCATAAACTACAATAACAAGCCAACACATGCCAGCATCTGTGAATGGAAAGGGGGATAGGAAAAAGGCCTTGTTTTGCTAGGCAAACAAATTTCAGTTTGCATTTCGCAAGGGATTATCATTAGTCTTGAGCAAACTCAGTGTCAAAATCTTATATTTTCTTGTAGGACACAGATTTTGAAGAACTAGCTTAACTTTACAGACATTTCTTTGATGCAACTTAAGCCCCTTTTTTTTCCCCACGTAGGAACTGGAACTGCACCATAAGTTAGCAGGTAGGTTATGGTAAAAAGCCCCCACACAGCTACCTAATCTGCCAGATAAGTCTTTTGACCATGAATAGAAGGTATTGCTAGTATTCCTTTACTTGTATTTATTATTACTAGTACTTTCTTTCCTCTGTCCGTATTACTGAATGAATGCTTCACACGGTGTTGATATTTCTTTTCCCATGCTGCTTTCTTCTCTGTCCTTCCCTTGTTTTATCATTAGGTATTATTCTATGTCATCATCTTCTGAAAAGAACAAGAAGCTAATAATATTTCATGATTAGAAGTGGTCTTTGAATGGGCTTGTAATGAGGTAAAATGAGTTCACCCATCTCTAGTTGTTTTGTATACAATATTCTCCTAATAGTGAGAAATACTTTGACAGAATCCCCTTAATTAAAACATTCAACAAACTGAGAGCCTGTAGTAGCTGGCTTTGTAGGTTTGCACAGTACTGTACATCAAGCAGTGGCTGGGCTGAATTCAAGGGTAAATTCGTGTGATCTATGATTTCTTGAGGCCAAAGGTATTTATACTGTCTTAGCTTTATTTTTTTTTTCTTTCAGTGTACTTAAACACCTTCAGAGTTACTTAATTATGCAGAATAATTTTGATTCACAATCACTGATTAATGTATGAGTTATATTCTTGTCCCCTTATGTGAATCTTTAACCCTTAATCTATTTTACTATAAAAAGCTCTGATAATATTAGGGTGTGTTTCAAAAGATGTGCTGTTGTTTCACTAATGAATAATTTGTGAATAATGCAAATATAAAAGAATTGTTTCTCTGCTGTAGGAATCAGTTACATTTCCTTTCCCTGCAAGCAACTGTGGGGTTTGCAGCTGTTTTCATAACATGGGGCTTTTTAAGAGAAGAAATGCAGGAAACTTCTGACAGAAAGTTACTTTCCCATTGAAAGTTACTACAGCTTGTCTGTGGGCAGAGAGATTTTCATTTGGTAAAAAAGGCCAGAAAAAAAGGAGATGTTATAAATAAACAAACCAAAGACTGCTATTTCATTGTAATATCCGTGGCCCTTAGCCATAGGTGATCTAAAATCGAGCCAGAAACACAAGACTTCCAAATTGTATCCCAGCTGCTGTTAGTAAAAGCAAAAACGAGATTAACACATTGTTACATTTTTGGTGTCAGCCTTTCTCTAGACTTTTCTATACCTGTGACAGTTGGTCCAGAGAGGTGTGATGGACAAAGAGGAACAGGAGAGTGCCTGGCATAAGTGGTGCATTTGTTTGAAGTTGTAGGGCAGCAGCTCGGCTGAGTTCAAATGAGTTCATTGATGGTGCTTCTTGGAAGCTTATTCTTGGTGCTTCTTGGAAGCACTTATTCTTGGTGGTGTACTTTGATTAACTCTTTGAAAAAAAGGGTTTTCAGATGTTATGAGGCAGGAACTGACAGTCATTCTGCAATAGCGTGGGAGTTTATAGTTTACTCAGCAAAAGCTTGCATGCTGGTGTATTTTAGAAATGTTGGTCACCTCAGTACTTGAGAACTCATTTTTTTTGGAGTCTCTTAGTTCTCCAGAACAGAAATTAATTGCACAGTTTCAGAGTTTGAATTTCACTTGCTATTCATCGTATTCATAGAACCACCATTTGAATAAGGTCTCCACCGTGTAGTTGGGAACAGTTATGAACTCACATGAACTGTCTGTCCCTGACCCAGCAAACTCACTGAGCACTGATAAATTCAAATGATAGGGTCTTTCTCTTGATGAACTGCCACAACAAAGTTTTCTGATGCCAAGGAAAGACCCTCACTGACCTCAGAGGTCTAGGGATCAAGCTGTCGTTTCAGACATCCAAGAATGAAAAGAGGCAATGAAAAACAGGAATGTCATTAGTACTGCAACCTTAATATAGCATACTGAGGTTTTACATATTATGCTTTTACAGAAGCATGATGTAAAATCATCATAAACCACATTTTACACATAAATGTTCAGGATCAAATTTCAGTTATTGTTGCTGAAGAACTGTAATCACTGAAAAAGACACACGGCATAATTTTAGTCTGCGAGGAATCAAAAAGCTGCTTGCAACAGCATGCATCAGAGAAGAGCTTGTCAGTTTTATGAGGAAGAGAAGTGATGCACTGCTGGTAACAGCTCAGTCACCTGAGACTAACCTCAGTCTTACCACGACCAGGCTCCATCTATATCCTCATGTCTACCTGTTCACTATGTTACCTGGGCTGGACACGTGTTTGGTGGTGTTAAACTCACGTTCCCAAAAGCCTGCTCTGGGGAACTAAGGTTCCTAACATCTTTTCCACTGTCTTTTGGTCATATAGGAAGTGAATAATATTCTTTCCATGGTATGCCCCATGCCCACATCCCTGTGTTGTCAGTTGTTAGTCAATGCAGATCATTTAGCACAAGGTACTTCACCTGCCAGGAGAACATGAATGCAGTTGACCCACTTATATCACACTATGCTGGAAATGTCAGTGTATCTATATATATCATGCCTGTTTGCTATAACAATGGGAACCAGAACAGATCTAGCTGGTTTTGCTGCTATCAGGATAATGCTGCCAGCTTGTGAAAGGCATTATGGGAAAACTCTTTGAATAATTTTTGAGGTGAATCACAACCACTAGGTTTGGAAAATGATTGGGAGGTCATGTAGACCAACATTTCTCAGCATTGCAGTGGCCAGAAATACCATTGTAACATTTAATTACCAACATTTACATAAGGAATGAATCAAACAAAAAGGAGGTAATAGTAAAGAAATATTCCCAACTATTTGGTTTTAAATGAAAATTGTAGTAGTAGTGGTAGTGGTACAACACAAGGAAATACTTCTTTAAAAAAAAAAAAAGAGCTTGTTAGCTTCTCCATTGATTTAAAAAAGCTGAAAAACAGTAGGCTCAGAAATACGTTCAGCAAATAAAAAAATACCTGAACTTTCTGTATTTGTGAGGAACTACTTAGTTGTTAAAAGTAATTGATAGTCTCTCTTTTAAAAGTAATGAACTATGTCCATATTTACATGTTCTTTTCACTGAAAAATACAAAGGCAGCATCATTTTCATGTGATTCCCTAATTGCTATAAGAAGTTTCAAAGTGTCATCAGCATTTGATTAAATTAAAGTTTCTCCAAGTTTTACAGCTTCATTTAAAGCTATCCTACAGGTTCTTTAAATGCTAATAAGTTTTTAGTTTCTTCCATAGGAAATAAATTTGGTGCTGTTTCTTTCTGAAAAGTTCTTTCTCTCCTGTGCTTCCCATAAACAGTTGCAGTAAAAGTACTTGATGTATACAAAGTCATGTATACACTTAAAAAAAACCCAACCTGGAAAAAGAAGGCAGTGTAACAGCCATCTCTTTGTGTCCACTATATGCAAAAAGTATGAGCCACAAGCAGACATTTCTGACATCTGTGTCAGAGGTGTCTTCTGTGATGCTCATCACCATGGCTGTGCATGTCATTGGTTAGGCCACTCTTAGGGGTTTTACTGTAAAATTTCTCCTCCAAATGTTTTTGAAGGCCAAATAGTGATTAAATCAGTATCTTTAAGAGATGGAAACTCTGAGGCCGCATCAAAATTAGTCTTGATGACCAATACCCGACAACTCAGATTAAACTATGCTTTTCTGAGAACCACATTGCAAAACAACACAAAACTGAAGCCTTTTCTTTCCTCTTTATGGTAAAAGATATATAGAAAATATTAGTTAAAATGTGACGAGCTGGCTATCTTGTGATTTGTTCCCAGTAACCACAGGAAAACTTTATCTAACCTTGTGGATGTGTGGGGAGGGTTGTGAAGAGGCACATATTGCTTGTGAGAGAGACTGCATCCTCGCTGCAGAAAGGTTAATGAGAGTGGAGTCCAGGCTCTAACCTGCCCTGCCTAGTTAATCCAGCTGGTCATTTTATGAAAAGTAACCCTTGTTTAGGAGTAAAAGGGTTCAGGTGCAGAAAAAAATAGGGAGTGATGCAAGTTGTCATTAAATGATACAGAGGAGTTGGCAGGGAAGAAACTTTCTATTTCCTCCTTCCCACTCCCCACTTCACAGTTTGCCTCCCCCTGGTCATGCTGACACAACTAGATGTTGGGCTGTGAAATAAACCAGATCCCTGAAATGATCCAAGTAAAAATAATCCTTCAGAAGTCCACGACTGAAGTATAACTCTAGCAGAGCTCTTGGAGACCAATTTTAATGCTTATTTTATTTAAAATAAATAAGACAGGCATTATTAATTTTGTTATCAGAAAAACACTATTGTTAAGCATCATAAAGCAGTGCATCATGCTTTTTTCAATTCATAATTTTTTTTTTTTTTACAGTCAGAAGGGACTAAGCATTATGAAGATGATTTCAAGTTCATGGAGAATAAATGAATTGAATTTTGAGTGAAAAGTAAAAATTGACACCCTAAAGTTAAAACTAGATTGGCAGGATATCTAAAAATGCAAGACTTTTAAAAAGAGAAAGAGAGTGAGATCTAACCTTAATAACAAGAAAACAAGCAAGACCAAGTGTAAGCTTTTGAAAGATAAATTTATCCCACTTACATATTACTGCTGCTTGCTAAAGCTGTCTCTGCCTAGTTAAAAAAGATTGATGAAAAAATGCTAAATAATAGAAACAGAAAAGTGTGCATTTCATACAAGTGAAGCAGGGAACAAGAGAATAAGCAGATTGCCTAATAATCAATGTCTGTCCAAATGGTTGGCAGGGATAACTTTGAAAATCAGTTCTCAAAGTCATGCAAAAGAGAAGAGATGGTAGGTAATGCCACAGGTCCTTCAGTAATATGGCAGTGGCATTTTGGTTCCTAAGTTATTTGTATAACTTGCACTGTATTGTAATTATGTTACTTTCACAAAATACATATTATGCTGTTTATGCTAGAACACTTAAAGAATTGTCTGTGAGAGACAAAGGGATCAGATGTTAGCAGAAAAAAATCATCGAAAGTGCCCTGCTAGAAAGAGCAGTCTCAAAAAGGGGTTTTGGGCCTTCACCTGAATACTGCAACTTTCTGTTTGCAGTCTGCTTAGTTTCCTGGACTAGAGAGCACAGTTACAAAACACTTATTCAAGGAAATTTCTTTTTGACTCCTGCAGCTTGGGAGGCTTCAGCATAATTTTTTCATCTGCTTCTCCATTTCACTCACTTCCCTGAACAACTTTCTCCCCTCTGCTTGAGTTGAAGCAACCTTTCATCAGCATCGTTCCCACCATCTCTTTCTTTCAGCTTCATCACTAGCAGATGGCATGGCGTAGTATTAACCTGTTTACATTTTAGATTCTCTCCTCCCACACGGTAGGTAGCTGGGACTTGTTTGGCTACAAAAAGGTAGTGGTGGGATGGGAAATCTTCCATTATTTTCTAGAGAAAGTTTAGGAGAAGAGTGAAAGATTCTCTGTATTTTTCAAAACAGAAAATAAACCCAGATTTACCAAATTCTTCTAGATTGCACAAAATTTTATAAGCTTGCCACAGCTTTGAGTAAAGGAGGAGAAGAGAAGGGCTTATCTATGATGCAGTATAGTAATAAGATGCTTCACTGTTTCAGATTCTGACAATTCAGCCTTTTGTGGAACAGAAATATAACTTTTGAATGTTAGTGCCATTTCAGTCATTTATTGCTGAGCTCTAATAATAATTTTTTCTTTAGCGTGTCATTTTATTCTTTGCATATTCATTAGGGTCTTGTTCTCAGCCAGAACTTCTAAGACCAAATCTAACATGACTAAAATAATATTTAAATTAAAAAAAAATTTGAACCCAGATTAGAGCACTCATATCTTTTGCAAGGTCTTTGCCTTGGTGCCAGGTAACATATTTCTCCTTCTGACATGAATACACACATGGTTTTACTAAGCTATATGTAGTAGATACCTTTGCAGTATTTCTTTCCCACATCCATATTTATCAAAAATCTTTTCAGAATGCTAATGTAATCCTAAATGTTGGGAAGAAAACATCAATTACAGGGGCAATTTAAAAGGGTCAATTTTCATTTCAGTTTATTGGTATTTATCTCTTCTAAATGCTGAATTTTAACACTTGTTACTTTTATATGGGTTCCAGGCCTTTTGTGATCATTGTTTGGAGAAAGACAAGAGAATAGGGAAAGGCTGGATGAAAAAGATTTGCACCACCTTTTCCCTCGTTAGTTACATCTATGTAATTATAGCAAAGCACTGAGTGGGTACCACTTTGCCATGCACCTGAAGCATTTTTTCCTTGACAGTGCACTGATAGTTTAGTAACACAGCCCCTACTGTGACTGACAGTCGGTTTTGGACTAAATCATATAAAATTGAATAGGAGAAGGTGGCTATTGGCTAGTTCAGCCAAAGTCTTTTGGCAGAGTAGATAAACCTCCATGAAGCTCTGCATTATTGCACGGCTCCATGTGATGCTGGTCTCTGCAGCACGGGTTTACCCTTAGCTTGGCTACTAAGAGTAGCCAAAGGCAGCGCTGTAGAAAAGCACAGAACCACTGGGAAGGCTTTCTTTATCTGCAACAAAGATTACATGTGTGCCAAACTCATCAATATGGCAGATGACCTGACAGAACTGGTAGTTAAAACAATTTAGTCTTCTTAGGAATGTTGTTCCTGGGGTAAAAGCTCAAATCTCAGCTCACTCAAAAGACAATTATTCTAGAGCATCATTTCTGTAGTTAACACCTTAGGAAGGAAAAATGAGCAAAGGAATACTGTTACTTCTACACTTATCTGCTTCATTTAGTATTTTCCAAGAACCATCTGAATCTGTAAATTACAGAAATGAAAAGCATTTAAGTCCATTGGTTTGGGATAAAAACAAATAGAATATTTCTATTGAAGAAGCCAAATACGAAGGTGATCTGAGAAATTGCATTAATGTAAGCTTTTCCCTAGAATCACAAGTGAGTCTAGTCATCAGTCACCAGGGAGAGATGGGAAAATAAACAGGAGAGTAAGAAGAGATGGAATGGAAACATGGTAAAAGTCCTGCCATCTGACCTCTGCCAGCAGAGCCCAATGTTGATAGGAAAACTCCTGTGTGAGTTTTCCAAGCCAAATTTGTGCTCATCTCAAGGGTGCCAGGACTGCAAGATTAGGGCTCCCAGCTGACCTGCACAGACCCCAGTGAGGGAAGAGATTGTCATATAAAGGATGCTTTACTTCAGACACCTAGACTAGTTGCAATCCAAGGTAATTAAAAGTAGGAGCCCAGGACACAACTGCTTTCTTCCAAATAAATCTCAGGTTCTTGGAATAAGTTAGGGTAGACAAGATATCAGCTGAGGTTGACAGGTGTAACACAGGCACTACAGGAGAGTTGTGCCCTTCTGCTGCAGCAGCTGCAGGCCAGGCAGGTGACAGGAGGGTATCTCCTGCCTTCAGGAAACTGATCCAAGAGCCTAATTTTTCTGTATAACCCCCAGGAAGGTGTAGGCACCTGCATCAGTTAATTCAGGGTGCTGAAGTTGGAGAACATTATTACAGCCCTCAGAAAGTATTTACATAGACAGGTAGCCTTGCCCATTCACTGTTGCAAATCCACATCCTCTCCTCAGTGTTAGTGACCTTTCACTTCTACCACCAAGACCAAGATGGGATTGAGTCTACTGTTGTGGAATGCTGGAGTCCTTTTCCCTCTGCTGACTCCTGCCTTCTCCAGGAGGGAACTTTGTTGAAGTGAGGCAATGGCAAAACTCTGCCTGATGCTGAAGCCTGCAGCTTCAGGCTGTCTTAATCCAGCCTGCTGTATCTTACCTCTTCTGCTTGGCTTCTGTCTGACTGCCTGAGCGATTCATGCAGGGTGGAGGTGATATTTGTGCAGAGAGGTGGGGAAAATCCCACCCTTGAAAAGGTAAAAAGGGGACATGTTTTGTACATGTCAGGTTCAAATGTTAGAATGAAGCAAAATCAAGGCTTGAAGCATGGGTCTTTATCTTACATGTGAGTGTCCTAATATCCTCTACATTACTGGCTTCTCCAGAGTGCCTTTAGAACACTTGTTTCATCCTGATACAAAGAGGGAAATTTCTGAATTTTTTGGCAGGATAGTAAAACCACCCAGCTACAGTCTCAAGGCATGAACCCTCTCTTCATGGGAGGTGAGCAATCACACGCCACGCTGTTCCCTCAGGTACTGGCCCAGCTCCATAGGCTGATAAAGAGGGATAATAGGTCTTCAGTCCCACCTCCTTCCTTTGCCTTTTTGACATCCTGCTCCCCAAATCTGAGCGACAAGAAAGGCTACCATAGTTCTTGGGCTGCCTGGGACACCCACAAGGCAGCCTGTCAGGTCCTGCATGGATGCCAAGGCTCAGCTGGGAGCAGATCCTCCGCAACACAAACAGCTTTGGAGAGTCAAAAGCATTTCTTTCCTTTTCCAGCTACTGGCAGCATCACCCAGGGTTACCTGAATTACTCCAGGGCCCAAAGTTTCCTTCCTACCCTGCCATTCCACTCCTGCATCACATATCCCCTACTGGCCAAACCTCACCTGTTAGAGGGGCAGGAAATTAAACAGTCATTGTGAAGGCTCACAAAAAGAGGAGAGATAATGACTGCTCCAGCCAGCGCTGGCAGTCATGGCACAAACTTTCCCGCACAGCGCTGCCAACGCAGCTCATTCCTGACTGCGACACACCTGCTTGCTGGGAGCTGTGCTGCCTGTGCCAGGGCTGCCCACTGCCCTGACTGCCCATGCCAGGGCTGCCCACTGCACCGACTGCCCACTGCCCTGACTGCCCACTGCCCTGACTGCCCACTGCACTGACTGCCCATGCCAGGGCTGCCCAC
>VZTN01026790.1:26898-49133 GCA_013400515.1 Erpornis zantholeuca | reverse complement strand
TGCCCACAACACCCACTGCCCACTGCACCCACTGCCCATCGCACTCTCTGCCCACTGCACCCACTGCCCACCGCACCCACTGCCCACTGCACTGACCCCACCACACCCACTGCCCATCGCACTCTCTGCCCGCCACTCCCGAGCAATGCGCACGGCCGGGGGCAGCCCGACCACCCCGCTCACTCCACTTTTAAATGCAAAGAGCCAAATTCAGGCCGACAGCTCTGAGTCGTGATAAAGTAACACATCCTTTGTATCCTTACCACCTGTGTACGTGCCATATACCAACCAGGAAGTCGCAGTTTTCTCTCCGTAGAATCCTCTGCGTGATTTACAGAACATCGCTGAGCAGATATTAAGAGAATTCAGAAAAATGATTTTCAGTGAATCTGTTATTAATCTACACGTGCCAAATCATATCTGCAGGGGAAAAAGAAAATTCTAAAAGAAGCCCAAACAAAAATAATAGAACAATTATTGCTTGAAAATTCTGATTGCCTATAAATTATAAGTCTATTCGGCTCTGTGACAATTTATGTTTTCATTTATGAAACCATTCTTGTTATTATTTCAATCTTGTTTACTGAGAGAAGTAGGAATACACCAAGCAAGCAAATCATTTTAAACCATGTCTTGAAAACCTGGGGTTATGGCACATGGGACACGTTTATTACCACTGTTTTAGAGTGCATGATAAGTTTAAAATGGGGCCCTATTTCAAACAGCAGGGGTTGGTTAGGACAAGGCAACTTACCATGACCACAGTTTCTAATGTAAAAGTGTCAGTGTGCTCGGTATATTCATAATGTGTTTATTCTCATTACAGTTTTCAATTTGTCAGTGTTTTACTGGCATGCAACCACAGAGCACAGACAGCTATTGCTGGTTAACCTTGTTATTGCAGACAAGTTACAAGTCCTGACAAGAGTCTGATAACTGTGCCTACTTATTTTAAGCCATGCATGAGGAAAGGGTAGGAGGTTCAAAGTAAGTTATGCTTTCCTGTGTGAGTCCCCATATGATCACTCAAAGTTACTGTAAATATAAAAGCAGAAGTGCCTGATTGCCATTTTGTCATTATAACATTAGGCAAGAAGGTAATCAAAAGACAGAATCAAACATGAGGCTGAAGTTACAGAAGTGTAAAACCCTGAAGCCTCTAAAGCACATGCATGTATTTAGTCACCTGCACAGGTCTTTTCAGGATGGAGGACTCATTCACTCACAAATATTCTTTCCTGGAGTCTATATCCCAGGAGAAACAGTGGCCAAACAGGTAAAGAGTGGAAATTACTATTTCTTATGGAAAAAAGATGCTTTTCTTCTCTTCCTCCTTTTCCTCTTGACACATTTACTACTTATTAATCTTGTTGTATCCTGATATAGACTTTGTAAATTTGCTGGGTCAGAATAATCTCTTTTCCTATTAATTTAACAAAACCAAAACAACTTGTAAAAAACCCCAAGATCTAGTCCTGATCCTTGACTGAGCCACATATCCCAGCTGGAATGTAAATATGACCTTACTAGTTGACCAAATGGTCCACAGCAGTTAAATAATAAATATATATCATGGAGGGAGGGGAAAAAAAAAATTTAGGCAATTTCTGGGTGCAATTTCACTGATCAAGGTAAATCAGATAACACTCTTACAGCTTCCCAGAAAGAGACACATAAATAAAATCTTTTTAATATTCTGAGACACTGGCCATGTGCTGTTCTTTAAAAGTGAGAATGTGCAGCCCTACAATTAAAGGATTCATTTTCTATTTACATTTTGTCATCTAAATTAGAAAGCTACCAAGGACTGCTGGGGGAAAAAAGAAGGGAGGGGAAAAATATAAGAAAAAGAAAAAAATGAAAAAGGACAAGTCATCAATCTCTAACAAGCATCTGCCAGTGGCCATTTGCACATCACTTCTGAGTGTTATCCTGCTGTGGAGAGAAGAGGTGCTGCCCTGTGTACACCTTTGGTTTCAGCAGAACTTCTTTATCATTAAGGTCTATTAGAGTTCGTTAGTGTCCTACAACATGAGCAGACAACACATGGGAGATAGAGCAGAGAGAGCGAGGATTCTGCCCCAAAACAGCATCTGACACGACTTGGAAATCCTGCTTCCTCAGTCTAGGAACATGCTGCCTCTGGAAAGGCAGTATCTTACACACATAGCATTCTTTCAGTGGAGGTCCATTTTACCAGAAAATTTAAAAAAAAAAAAAAAAACAAAAACTGAACTCAGAGAGCTGTGGAGCTGCTGTAAAATTAAAATTAAGAAAACCCTTTTCTCATTCATCTTTTAATGTTCCTTCAAAATAGATGGAGAGGAGAGATAGTTACTTGCTTCACCCTCACCCTTCTCCACCCTATCTTTTAACCACAGAAAAGACTGATTTATAACAACAGTAACTTCTGTACTATCAGACATCTACAAGTTTCTCAGTCTGCAATTTTGCCTCACATGAATAGATACAGCAGACTTAACACGCTTCAAAAAGTTAGAACCATTTAATGAACTACTACTAATGTGACTACACTTCTGAGGACATGCAGCTCTTTCAAATGTGTTTCCAAGTGAAATAATGCTTCTGAGATTTATTATAACACTTATATTTTCTTCCTGAAAATTCAGGGCTCAACTAGTTGGAAGGCCAAGGGTGGTGTGTACAGACAACTCCTTGTTACCTCTGGACTGGACCATTTTAAAGAGAGAGGGCCTTAAGTAGAACTGTGCTTAGATTATTCTTAAGTATTTGAAAACTGGTTATTTTTTTCTTTGAAATCTGTTTTTATCTAAGCTTGGTTTAAAGAAAACCAAAGTAAATTAAATGCAAAACTGTCCATTTCTGCATTTGTTGTTTTGTAGTCCTACAAATGTTCTGCATTAGGATACTCCAACTCAGAGTAAAAATTTCCCACATCATTTCACAAAGCTTCAAGATGGAACACCTATTCTTCTGATAAAATGTTTGTTTACAGAAACCTCCCAAGCTTCCCAGTGCCAGTTTCGCCACCTTGGTAAATATTTATAAATGAGTCACAAGCATCTGAACAAAAACTTTGGATTGGAAGCCTGACTGAAGCAGTGATATTAACCATATTCATATTTCACTTGCTGACCTTGTATCTGCCACTTTTATGGGAAAATCAAATGTTTTTCATTATTACATTAAATTTCTGTCTTGTATTTCAAGCCACATCTAATTTGTACTCCTTGAGGTTCATGATGGTATGTTTCTTTATGAATCATGCAGTTATCAGCACCTGGGTCTTGGGTAAAGTTAACACCCCTGATGAAGCTAAACCATAAGGGATGTTTTGTTTGGTCTGTGAGAGTGAAATAGCACATTTAAATTGATTCTGTTTATATCCAGTGCACAAAAGAAACTTATTTTTATATTCTGATACACCTCAGTATCAGGAGATGAAACATCAAGAGTACTAAGGAATAAAGGGCGTCACAGACATTCCATCAAAACAAATATACTTTTTCGTACATGAAATGCCATGCCAGGGCTAATCCCATTTTTAGCTCTGAGGCTGACAGTCCATAGGGACTGTGGTGTCTCCACACAGCTATGCTACATAGGCAGCCTGTGTAACTCTCATTGGGCCAGTAGATTCACATGGCAACACATTGTTTTGGAAAAACTTCAGAGTTAAATTAAAGTTGTTTGTTTGATTTGTTGTTGTTTTTTATTTTTTTTTTAATTAAGTGCCAAGAACTTAAGAATTATATGAAGCATGTGAGGTCCATCACCAAGGATCCCTGACTGCCATTTCTGATTAGTCATTCACAACTTTGAAAAGCCAGGCCGAGTTATCTTAGATAGTTTCATCTCAGGATCAAAACAGAATTCAGACCAATGAGGTTCTCTGAAATTAAAGGAAAAAAAATTAATTTAGTCTCAGTTGCAATCCTCATATTGATCTTCATGAGGCCAAGATCATTCCATCTACACAAACAACAACCCTGCTGATGCAGCTGGAGACCCAGAGAGGTCAAGCTGATCATTTTGCATGTCTCTGTAAAAGAATGCTGGGGACATGAATCCCAACAGAAGTTGCAATTGGAAAATGAGCCTCCCACAGAAATGCAGGGAATGTGCTGGACAGAAAAGACCCTTCTTTCAGGCATGCAAAGTAAAACCACAGCAGGTACTCCCTCAGTGGTCGCTGTACTACCTGGACCTTTCAGGTGTTGGAATGATATACTTCCTGATCTATAGCAGAACGAAACAAAACAAGTTTTAAAACAAAGAAAAGCATTTATTCAAATTTTTTTCCTGATGTTTTATATTTGGAAAGATGTGACAAAGAAACCCTAAAGTTGAGGGGAAACAAGACGAGGGAATTCATGGCTAAATAATTTACATTCTTACTATTACAGTCAAAATGGCTGATGGAGGGCAGGCTGCTCATAAAAAGGTGATATATATAGGACATGATGGAGAAGGGTTTGAGTGGACAGAAATACAAGTGTTGCAAATTAAAAAAGAGATTTGTATTTCAGTGTGTGACCTGCTGGCATTGTTTTAAACAGCACTACTCTTACTTAAAATGTGTTAAAACACAGTAATTAGCCTGAATTGTAGCAGAGCTCATTTTTCTAGTGCTAATGATCAGGATTGCAGGAAGAAAAACTATGAAGACCATAAACTAAGTGCAAGCCAGTATAGGAATATCTCTGTGTTTGTGGACAGACTGCCCCATTTATTACAAAGGCATTAACTGGGACATTTCTCATGGTGTTTGAAAGGGTAACAGGACTATCCTCAGCAATACCCCAGTTAAGAAAATGTGCAGGAACAGGCTGATTATCAGAAACAGCACAAATATTTTATTTTTCTGCCTGAAAGTAGTTGAAAGCAATAGGAACAAGTATCTGGTGCCAAAAAAATGCAAATATTATCACTCCAGCATGGGATTCATGAGCCAGCTCTCAAATTTGATTCCAAACACTATTGACAATTCTTAAAAAAAAGTTCAGTAACATGTTTTTAAAAAATTCAAATGATTCTGCAATTGCTGTTTTCATCCAGATCACAAAGAAGAAGTATCAGAACGTGAAGAGAAAGGTCTGGCAGTCCTGCTGAGCAAGATGAAAACACAAGAAGAGCTAGAAGACTCACGAAAACAAACAACCCCTCCCAACAGTTTTTTCGGTTGGTCTTTTTTTTTTTTTTTCCCCACATTTCTCCAAACAAGAAAGTAGAAGTGTTTGTATATTGAGGATAATATCCCTACATAATTTGAAGTATTCTTCTCAATACTGATTATTTATTAGAATATTGTCTATTGATACTTGTTAAGGGTGTCCTCTCAAACTGACTGAAATCAAAGGGACATTAAGGTAAATTGCCCCACTTCGCCCCATTTTCTGGGGCAGCAGTAGAGAGCTGTGAGAGCCTGTGGTAGCAGAGGACAAGGTGCCTACACCCACTGGGTGGCTGCAGTGGCAAGCAAGGGTCCCAGGAGGTTGGACAAACATCTCCACCATCCTCGTACAGGAACCACAGAGATCCACGTCCCAAAGGTGTGTGTTGCTGAGCCCTGGACTAGCTGGGGTGGGCAGACAGCAGCTTGTCACCATTGTCTGCAGAGAGGAGGGGCAGAGGGAGATCGATGTCTGAGCAGTTCCCGGGGTGCGATCAGAGCAGGGACTGGGGCTCTGGAGGCAGACTCAGGCACAGGTGTCCGCAACCGGAGTGCCGCAGGGAGGGTCACCTCGCCAGCGTGGCTCCAGATGGCATTGCACATGGCTCTCCTCTTTCCGGAGCTGTGTCTACTGAGGCAGCACCTAAGGTCACGGCAAGGCTTGGCAGAGACCTTGCAGAGCTCCCTCTCCCCCCACAGTTGCTTGGATTTGGAAGGCCAGTGGGTTTGAAAACGACAAGCTGCTCTCCCCCGAGCTGGGGAGAGCTACCTGGTGACCTTCCAGAAGACAGTGCCTACCAGCCTTTGCCCTGGCATGAGCGAACTGCCTGCTCCAGGAAAAATAAAGAAAAAGCAAAGCAAACCACAGTGGTCCTCCTCCACCTATCCCAAAATTATGGGCAGAGGGTCAGTTGTTCCTTACCTAGGAGACCACTGCAGCATTATTTGACTTGTGATAGGTACCCAGAGCAGCTGAGAATATTGGATCTGGGCTCTGAGGTAACAGCTCTCACCAGCCAGGAGCTGTGCACCAGGCACAGAGTCAACACCAGTGTTAGTCAAGGGGCCTTGGACAGTATATATGGTGCCTGATCAACTGGTTTTGGTGCTCCCAACAGAACTAGCACTTTCTACTCTAGCCTAATGATACCTTAAGTTTTAACTTTTGTATTTTTCAAATCCTTTACTACTAGTGTAACTCTGAAGTTTCCTGTAGCTTGTTAAATGCTATTCTCTTACACTAAGACAGACATAACAAAGCCTCTCTAGCTTGCTCCCCGAGGACACCCAAACTGAAAAACTGTAAAGCATCATTTTGGGGAGAAGAGGGAAATCTTCTTCTGGGTGGGTTCTGGTTAGTGAATTTATGCTAAAAAGTGTGATAAATATCATAAATTTATGATAAAAAAGTGTGAAGAACTCGTGACCTGTCATCCATTTTTGACCAGGATCCTCTGGAGCCCAGAGTGCACCTCTGAAGGCCTTTCAAATAAATACCGCCTTTATTCCTTTATTCCTGTCTAGTCTCTGTTTCTAGGTAGCCATTTAAGGCATCACTTGAACACTGTGTTCTTCCTCCCCACCTTCTCCAACCCTGTGAGTGGCCACATACTGCAGTGTGTGTGCATATTGGTGGGACCTACATGAGTGATCAAGTGTTAGGATGGCTTTACCAGGAATACCACAGTGCCTGTGGGACTGGGGACAAGTCCAATGGCATATCAAACAGTGTGTGCCCCAGGGATAAGATTGATACATCCAGGATACTGCAAGGGTACCTCTCTCATGAGGAAATGACAGGAGTCAGAGGAGATGATCCTCCCTGGGTGACCAATGGTTAAAGATACCTTGAGACTGACATAAAGGGACAGGATAGTCAAACTTCTGCCCAGAACTACAAACTCCAGGAGTCTTAGGCCTTATACTTAGTTATTACGGACTTTTTTTACAAGTTCAAAGAACATGAAAATATGACCTAAATATAATGAATACAGTTACAACTATACATCACTCCAGCTGAAGCAAGAGTTCTGTGCTGGACTGTACTGTGCACCTCAATAAAGTATTAATATAATAGAGGTGTACCAGCTTAGCTTATAAAACATTCCTCATTCTCATCCTTGAGTTTAATTTGTTGTTGAGGCACATACCACAGGTTGAGCATTTCAGCTCAGTTAAGGAGTTATGACCCAGCACCATACCGTGGCTACCGTATTCCAAAAGACTGAACATCACTGTTAATCACAGCTTCCCAGCAGATCCAGAGAGAGAATACCATAAAATTGTTTAGTAAACAGTGCATCTGCTTTGAATAAAGATGAAAGCCCAATTTGAAATATTTGAAAGTAATTTTTAAAGAAAAAAGAAAAGGCATAAATTCTTATTACACATTTCCACAAAATCCTTTTCTGCTGCTATTATGGTGTACCTTCCCAGGATAAATGTGTGGTTTACAACATCTGCATTACAATGTGTAACTTTTAGCACTTGATGCTGTAACACATACAGAGACTTTTTTTCTCCTCGATCTTTTGGATGTGATTTCTTAAGGCTTGTCTACAAGAGGAAAGTTAAGCAGCATAGCAATTCCAGGATAACTACTCTGTGATAGCTCCCTGTGGACACTTCATTGCAATAAAAAAAAAGACTTTATTTGGGAATAATTACCATGCATTGTGAGTAGTGGAATAATTATTCTAAAATAAAAACCAGCCTAATTCCAAGATAAAGTATATACACCCATGCAGGATGTTTTGTGTGTTTGTTTGAGGTTTGGGTTTTTTATGCCAGAACATGAATTCTGTACAAGAGTAGCAAGAACACTTTCTTTTTTCCCCTAGAATAGCGATGTTAGTCCATTTTTCCTATAAAGATAAGGTAATGATATTGAGTTAAATAAAATGTCTTTCACCTGGATTCTTGTTAGTTTGAAATGTAGGTTTTCTCAGTCCAGCAAATCATTTGTTTGTTGGCAGCCAGTAACAGGCTGATGCACCTTTCCTAGACAAGGATTTTCCATTCCCTAGTAACAGGAGGACTTGTCCTTCCCATCATATTCTTTAGGTAGGAAATCTGTAGCTGGAAGCCAAAGTGTTACAAATTTTATTTTGTGGGATCATGCTGGAAATTATCTTCTTTTTTGTATATCTCTAGCAAAAAGAACAATTGTCTCTGGCCCATAAATCCAGAAGAATCATATTGTGACTGGCAAACGCTTATTTAATAGTGTTTTGTCTCTCCTTTCTCCCTAAGTGCAACTGGCTATTTATTTAAAGCAATTAGGTAATAGACAAAGATTTGAGAAGGCCTTGATGCTGTGCCTGTTAAGCAAAGCTGAAATAGCTCTCCACCTGGCCGAGACACCAGCCAACCACAGGCATCTCTCCTGGTCCTGTAGTACCGATCTTTCTCCAAGTTCACTCAGGCATTTCCTACCTCCTGCATTTATGACCTCTCCTGCCTTTGTATTTTAACTGGCTCTGCTCTCAGGCTGTGGGTGGAGAGAAATGTGTAAAACCACCTGTCCATGATCATGTGTTTCCATTCAGCTTCAGGAAAAAAGGTTTATTCAGTAATTAAAAACTCTTTTTTGCCTTTAGATGTGCCTCAGCACTTCTAGCAGAAGAATAAGACATGCAAACAAATCCATTCCTCATCCATCTTGCTGGCCCGCCTTTCCCTTTCAAAACCATGTAATTCTGTAATTTTGGTTGAAGGTGATCTTCAGGGTTCTTAGTCCTTTCATAACATGGCCTTTCATTTCCCTACTTACCCTTTAGCATTTTTAAGATCTGGCAGCAAGGGCTGTTACAGATTCAGAATGTGTTCGTGATACTAATAGTGTTTTAATACACATGCCAATGGAGATATTTAAAGCCTCCCATGAACCATAAGGAGTTAAATTCAACTGTCTTCAATATGAATCAGCTTTATGTTCAGATGAATTGCCAGGCAAAGAGGAAACTGCAAATGTTGCTCCTGATTCTGTGTACACCAGCATTTTTGGTAATTTTTAAACATTCTATATTATCTTTTAAACAACAGATGGTGTTAATAAAATTATAAACCACACCCCATAAAATACCAAAAAGCAATAGCATTTTCCACAGAAACAATACAAGGTATAATATTTCTGCATTTATGAAAAGCTGAGCATGAAAAACATTCAGGTTGCAAAAGATAAGACCCAAAATACTCCTTTTCATTTCTTGTTAATGCAGCTTCAGCATTTTAATTAGTATCAATTACTGCGAATGGAGTTTTGGATGTGTTTTAACTTGTTCAAAAGTTTCAAAAAAGAAAGTTTTTATTTGTTTGGTATTAGTCTCACTGCAAGTTCAGATGTGCAATGTGTAAAAAAAAAAGGGTCTACTTTAAGAAGTGGAGTTTGCTTTTAATCACTTAAACTGAAAGAGATGGATGACATGTTAAGTTTTCTGTGAGCTCTGAGTATTAAATTACTTAATAAAAGAAAAGTAAAATTTGGCAATGCCGGGTAAGTAATCAGAAAATAATGAAAACACTCTTAAATAGGTGACAAGTCAAAGCTCTATCTAAAGGGCCAGTGCATATTCCAGGAAGTCTCACATTAATTTTGATTGAAGCAAGAGCTTTTGGTACTTCTACAGATGGAAAAAAAATACAGACTAGTTAATGTAGAGATCTTTATTCTACTGACATTTTTCAACAGTTTATAAACTAGATGGAAATACACTGGCTTTCTCCTTCAGACAAACTTGTGGTCTGAATATCACTCCAGGAGAACACTACAGTAGTTTCTCAGCTACAGTATGGAGACATATGGACAAAACAAGTGTCTTCTGTACACGCAGGAGAATGCCACCAAGCCTGTCATCACTTGGGTCATTCAGCACTTCCTCTGTCTATTTTGAGCCCAGCCTGCTGCCGTATCACACTATGCTGAAGGGAGAATCTGTTTCTTCTCTCCTCCATCTATCTTTCTGATACTCACAAGGCAGTTCTCTTTCCCCCAGAAGCCCAACAGTCATGGCAGTTCAGCTACTGATCTTAAAGAAATGAAAGCGGAGAGTGTTTGTTAGAGAGCTGGGCAAGAAGTCTGGTAGTGAGGATCTGAGCATAGCTAGACTAACGAAGTGTGAACCCAGTCAGACTCTGCACTTAATTATGGAAAGTTGTGATTATGCAGGATGAAAGTCTCGTCTCAGCCAACTGCTGCCAGGTCTACCTGTCTCAAGGTGTTCCAGCAAGGTGTGTGGCTGAATCCTCGTAGCTCCACCCTTCTTTTGCAGTCTCCTGTGGCATGTGTGCATCTTCATTTTATAGTCTTCAGGGCTAGTCCTCTGAGTGCAGTTTGTATGAGTCAAGAGACTCACGCTGGCGTTACCGAGATCAGAATCTAGCCATTTGTATGTCTGAGCACATATTCTCCTTGAAACAAGTTTGTGGTAGTGTATTCAGGAATGTTTCGCACTCAGGTTCAGATCTGGTTCCAGCTGGAGTTCCCTTGTAATGTTCCAAATCTCATTAAGTTAATGAGAGTTTTTTTCCAGCAATTCCAACGGGATTCCCTGTTTCTGTGCCCACATCCTCAGCTCAGCCATGCACTCGGGAAGCCAGGGTGAGTGTTCGGAACAAGAGGTCACACTCCACCCTGGCTGCTCCCTTCGCAGCAGGACACTCGGCAGGGAGGTAAGGCAGCCACACTTGCCTGCCTCCCTATGCCTTGTCTTCCCCTCCTCCCCAGTTTTTTCTGTTTATTGGTATGGTCAGAGACTTGAATTTAAGAATGGAGGGTAGGAAATTTGCACAAGCAGAAGAAAAATTAAACATGAATTCTTTGGGGAGTGCATGCTATTATGGTGATGGGCAATGGTGGGACCCCCACCTACAGGTCAAATTCAATCATTTAACATAGGCTTTTTTCCTTTCCAACTATATTATCAAATTGCCCTGTCACACCTGGCTGCCTTGTTGACCATCCCAAAATAAAAGAGACTGCAGACAGAAGAGATTGCCCTCAGATGAACTGGGAAGGCTGGAAACCTTGCACAGCAGGTGACAAAGCTGACATTTTCATGGAAAGAAGACTGTAGCAATCAGGACAGTCAAACTAGTACCTTTAATGAGAACTAGATTCACCCACACAAACAAGTTGAATGGACTCCGAGATACATATCTTCTCATATCCAAATCATATACTTCCCATTAGCACTACAATTATTATACAGACTCACTAAGAGAAGACGATCTTCCTAAATATTTATTTAGTGTTGATAGAACTGCTTACAAAACCTCTCTCTCATTCTGAGAATCTCTTACAAGACTCCCTTGTTCCCAAGTTCATTATTGCTACTTATATTATTACTGTAAATCTTTCTAATGCCTCAAATGCTTGGCTCAGAAAAACATTTTTATAATGAGGGTGGGGCAATGCAAAACTTTTCCTCTCCTAATTCATTGCTAAATTTTATTTGCAAGTTCAAATGCCAGAGTGATGAAATCACAATATTATTCATTGGATTTTGTTTGATTATTTGGTGGTGTTGTAGGGAACGTATCTATAAAACAACATGAAAAGCAAAGCAACAGAGCTGTAGGGGTTTTCCGGAATTTCTCTTCCGCACACATCAATTTTACTGTATGACTGTCCTGAAAGATTTATGCTTTGTGTTTTGAGGGCCAGGTTTTAAATGGCTTCACAGAATAAAAATATTAAAATTTAAATGCAACTTTAAAAATGTGTGTTGGACCTTTGGGCCTTCTGAAGAGGTCAAGTTCAAGACACTTATAAAAAGACCATTCCCAGAGAGACTGCATGGGAAAGCCTATTAACATTACTGCTTTCCCTTTATTTCCCCTTTGATCATAAAATAAGGTTATGGGTGGCAAAAGCTGTAATGGTGGGAAGATCCCAAATAGGATAGTATGATTTAATCTACTGAATAAAAAAAACCCCAAATTACCAACAACAATATGGTGGGTTACCAAGCAAGAGCATGACTACAAAATACCTTACTAAGGAGAAACAAAACCAACAACAACAAAAATGGGGGGAAAAAAGCCCTGTGCAACTCCACAGTAGGAATGAAGTTTGCTTTTTTTAAAAAAGGAAAAAGAGAAATTTTTTTCTACTTCTCTTTAGTTAAGTCTTATTTTGCCAATATGACAAAAAACATAACTACTATTTAAAGTGTTCCTAAATATTGACTAAATAAAAACAAGCTCTGCATCTGGATACCAAAGGACAATTATCTGTTTAGGCTAGGGACATGACTCAAAATCTCCATGTTCCACACAGAGGATATCAAAGCCCTGTTTTTCCTACTTCTACAGGTCTAATAGTGACAGTGAATGATTTAGGGGAAGACAGGGAGAATATACAAGTCTAAATGAGCATTTCTGGGTTCATTTTCATACAAACAAAGTGGCTTTTGACTGTTACATATATTTTATACTGAAAGCTGGGGGCTTTTTCTAAATTTTACTGTATGAGATAAAATTTAGAAAATATACTCTATGAACTTTATAAAGTCTTCCATTGCTGCTAAGGCCATTTTTTACTATGTGGGTATCAAAAGATCCCTAGTGCAAAACAGACTTAAGCTCATTGATATTAAATAGTCCAATCTAAATTAAAGCAAAATTTGGCTCTGAACACCTCTAGCAGAAAACTCTGCTACTGTCATGAATATCTTAAATGTAATCTTTTTTCTTTTAATTAACATTCTAAAGAGAAGAGGAAGTTGGAAATCCAGATAAATCTGTTATGAGTCAATTAAGAAGCCAGGATTAGCATATGCAATCAAGATGGGTGCAGCAAGATTTCATGGAAGAGTTCATGAGGAAGCAACCAGGATGTATCATTTGCATGGGCAGCCTCCTTGGTTTGTGTTCTGCTCAACCTCAGTATTGTTGACTTGACTCACTGCATGAATATTGCCAAGCAGTAGCAAACCATGATTTCATTTTCCTGCTTGCACAGATACAACTTACCTTGACATGTGGTTTTAAAAGAGACAAATCATATGAACTATGAGAAACCTTAGTGGTCCTTTTCTTCTTTCTGTAGATGTTCTTTTTAGTATATCTCTTCCTAAACCTCAGTTGTTTGAGTATCATCGGCAGACATTGTAGGCTGTCCTACTCTTTCCTTGATCTGATAAATGATATTGAATACTCTCTGGGACTAAAGTGGGATATTTCATACATAGGCTACCTGAGCAAGGGAAGCCTTTAACAGGGAGTGACCGATTAGCAGACCATATAAAAGGAATTGATGAACTCACATGAGTTACTATCAGTTAGGCATTTATATTCTAAAGTTAATATCCAATTTACAAGAGAATGCAGCACTTTTTTTTTCTTTTTTTTTTTCTTTTTTTTTTTTTGATAGCAAAGCAAAAAGTACATGTGCTTTATGGCCCAGAGCTTGAAACTTTTTACATTTTGAGCTGATTATTCTAGAATATGGTCATCATGGAGCATCTGTCAAGCTATCTATCCATGGTTTACCTTTTCTACAAATAAACCGAAAGCATGAGTATCCTGGGACAAAAAGAAAATGTTTTCCTAGCTTCATCTTTCACAGAAAGAAGATTTCAAAGCTTTTAAAATGTTATACTCAATGGTAATAAAAATAATTTGATATATATCTGTGATCTCAATTGTTTTTAAAAAAGCTGTCCATAACACTGCAGAACAATACAAATTTAGCACAGCTGCTGAAAGACAGTCACTACTGAACTAATTTTCAACATATGGTGTGATTTTGCTTAGGTCCACAGATTGAGGGAGTTTGGTGAAAACTAAACAATTGTTCATAAATCTCGAGCCTCAGTTACCATGGTTCACAGGAAGCCATACACCTAATGCCAGTTAAGAAAACTGTTTAGCAATGACTAGAACAAGATTATAGAACATGAAATAAGAAAACCTGAATTTCAGCCACCTGAAGCAGTGTTAGAAGCTCATGTCTGCTTTTGCTGATTTCTCATTCAGTACTTATGACAGGCTTTGCACAACACTGCTTTCCCTCGTATTGACCAAGACTTATGTTGATACTGGTGTAACACAAGATTTTATCCCTTCAGATTCAACAAAGAACATTATACTACATCACAAATGTAGTTTTCTAATTTGAAGTTTCTAAAAAAAAAAAAACAAACCAATACTGAGGTTTTTGTGGGTTTTTTTAAACACGCTGCACAATGAAAGATGGCAAGGCCCTGACAGTGCAGTAAAGATTGGCCACTATAATCATGGCAAACAAGCCTTTTTTCTAGGACAGAGACTTCAAAGTATCAAAAGAAACACATCTACTGGATCTTCTTTTGTCTTACTGAATCACCATAGTCAATCTAAAACGAAAAAGAGTACAGAACCCTGCAATTCAGAAATGCTCCACATGGACTACATTTGTAAAGGGTGTAAATACATTAGAATATATCAATGTATATGATGAAATTAGGGTAAAAAGGTGTGTTCTAGAGGCTTCTCAATGTGCGCACACTATTAAAATCTGTCTGAGATCTGTTTGGCAAAAGCAACAATTATATTCCTTATTAAAGAATATGCAATTACAGCCCTCTTAGCACTTCCTGCTTCCTTCAACAATGAAGGCCTGTCTGCACTGAAGATTATAAAGTCCTCCACTGTTTCACTAGGCCACCAGACTAAACAGGCCAATCCACTTTCACAGCAATTTATTCCATATTTTCTCTTTTGGGCCAACTTCTTTTATAACAAAACTGGGCCCAGCCAGAGATTTACAGGACTGTCACTGCAGGAGAGTTAGCCCCTGTAAATTCACACAAAATGCTGTTTAAACTTAAACATCAAAAAATTTTGTCAAGTCCCTAGTGTATTTATTCTCATATCTATTATCTTTAAATTCTTCATCACACATTGAAAAATATGATCTTCAGACTTCTCACACTTCCACAGAAGTTACCACAGTCACAGAGCTGGTGCAAAGGCTTTATATACTAAACCATTATTTTAGTTCATGGTATTTGTCTGTCATCAGAAAAACCAGAAAGTCTACAGTTCAGATTTCTCAGGATCATAAATGGTTTGATTAAACTGCAGATGTTAATTAAGACCCAAATCTGTATCTTCATGCATAGCCAGAATAACCAGCTTGTTAGCTAGGGAAAGCCCAAGATATTTAGAATATTCCATATTGTAGGATGTAGATCACAAGTGGAAGGGTTCCAGGGCAGCTTTGTATCAAGCAGGTTTGGGGAAGGAAACACTCATGGGGCAGACTGTCTGAACTGTGCCCATACATCCTATATGTGGCAAAAGCAGTCAGTTATGCCATGGCAAAGGAAATCCATGAACTTGACTGCTGTCAGTTTGTTCCCTTCTTTTTGGAGGACTATATTGTCCCCGGATTTTCAAGTAGGCAAAATGAAATTATTTTTAAAGAAGAAATAGGCATCTTTAAGTATCATTACACTTTTCCTAGAAAAGGCCAAAATTTTAGTGTGTATTTCCATTTTAATTTAGATAAATTCCATAAAAATGTAATTCTAACTTTGCATCCCACAGGACTCAAAACCAGTATGAGTGTATAGCCATGTTAGCCATTAGAGCTTCTAATGGGAAACACTTAGAATAAGAATTTTCATTATAAATAATATGCAATCCAACAGTTTTCTGTGCTGTCCTTTGTGATGTAAAATAAAAATGGACCAGAAAATGTACTAAGAGAACAGTTCCCAGCAGATACCAAATATTGCTGTTAATATTAAATCAACTGTTTCAAATAATTAGATACTGATTTATATGGTTTAGGGCCTAATCCTATAAAGGATTCTGCTGCCCCAATACTGAATTTTTCATCCCATGGTTCTCTACCAGATATCCAGAATCATGTTTTGAAAGCAGGACTTTCCTGCAGCGTACAAGGAGAGACACCTGGGTGGCCTGGAAAACAGCCAGCATGGCGTGCCTTGACCTCAACATAAGACAACTGGAGTAAACCAGGAGAAAAATTAGGTTTGTTCCAAATCTACAATCCTGCCTCCTTCTAAAGCCAAGGCTCTACCTCAGGGTTACCTCTAAAGACAGGGCCCTACCCAGGGCTGCCTAAGAGATGCCTCCATCCACTCAATATCTACACCCTCGTACTTTTTATGAAAATAGGTTCCTGTGATCTTTCCTTCAAAACTTATGTTTTATTAAAACATAGCTGGAGGAGAAGCTGGCTTCCCATCTCCCTCTATATACCAACTCTGTGATTAGAGCGCTAATGCAATCATGGGATTCATCTCTACTGCCCTGAAAGGCCCCAATTTACAATTCCTCTCACCCCGGGGAGGACTCTGACCACCAGGCTGATGGTTATTTTAGAAGAGGCAGTCTCGACCCTTCTGCTGAAACAGTGCCCTTGAGCACAAACGAATTCAAGATTCCTTAGATCATAATCTTATGTTTAGGTTATTCCCAGGGCTGGGGCACACAAAGAGTTTTCTCGGGATTATTTTTGTCTTCACTATGTTAAATTGTTGTGGAATACATATAACATCCCCCTAAAGGAAATTAAAAACAAAAACAAAAATAAGAGTAAAAATAAAAACAGTCCTGGGAATAAATCCCATTATTACCACAGTGACCCTGCTGCATTTTGTCAAGAATGCAGTCATGTCAGGAAGTCTGGGCACACTCCAGGACTAACTGGGAGGCCAAGCTGACCTAGGCACTAGAGCAGAAGAATATTGTGGTCCTGAGGTCTAGAGGACTTGGATGGGCATTTGGGAGTCCTGCTTGGCCATTTGGGAGTCCCACCTGGAAAAGGCACTAACTCTGAAGCAAAATTAGCACTTTGAGGTTTAGGCAACTTCTTAGCAGAGGTTTTGTGAATCACAGCTGTTTGTTCACATGTGTAAATTCCACCCAATTCCCGTATTTCACACCATCCAGTTCCTCTTATTGACCAAAAAACAAGTATGGACAGACACATCGTTGTGCTCACCAAAATATCTTTTTATTTATGAGAAAACCAGCAGCAGTTACTGAAGACAGTTAACATTGAAAGCATTGAGTGCTTACCTTCACAGCATAATGCCTGTCATAGCTCATCTGACAGACTGATTATTCAAAGTCTGGTGCACCTATGGTTGGGAATCATATTGCAAGGCTTAGGGCTTGACACTAAAACTGCCCTGTCTGTCCACAGGAAGAATTATGCTAAATCCCATTTTTGCTTCACAATATTCCCAAGGTGAAAATATAATTTTGCAGAAGTAAAATGTTTATTTTGACATTGTGACTGATGTCTTCTACTCTGTGACAGGAACATTAGTAAAAGGCCTCATTAACTAGATGCTGTAAACGTCAGACCAAAGACATGTTTCTCTAAAACTTCCTTATTCTGGGCACGTTCCGTTTAGGCCCTTACAAAATCTCTACATTTCTAGAAACCAAGTGTACTAAACAGCACAGTGGTGAGGCATTTATATTACCATCTATAACAGGAAAGGCTTTTTCACTGGACTTACCAAGAATACAAGAAAAAAAAGCTACATTTCTCCTGTTTCTTCTGTGTTTGTAAACCTATTTACTAAGATCTAGTGGCACACCTTGTAACTCCTAGTTAGGTATTCAAAATTGTAACATGACTACAAGTTAAATATAATTTGTGAAATATATGCCATATTTGATAAAAAATGCATGTAGTCAGAATCATATGATGATTTAATTTGCATAGATGTAAAACCGGAATTTATTATACACAACCTATATTCATAAAAGTAGACAGTCACCTGGTTTCTCTTCACTGGTTTAATCTGGCAGTCCCTCACTAGAGGCAACAGAATTTTTAAAAGCAGCCAAGACAATCCAGACAACAAGTGGAAGGAGAAAAGAACAGACAATGTGCAGGAAGAGTGGTTCACACAAATATTAATATGACTCCTTCAATCCTTCAGAAAAAAATACTTTGATGGAAGATGCAGATGGCAGTCAGGCAAAACAGAAGTGAGTCTGACATCACTGATGCACCTGCAAAAAGTTGATCTTCTTTCCCAAAAAGCAAAATTTTAAGAGGAAATCTACAGGATGCACTTTTACTTTTTAAAGTAATCCAAAGACCTCCTGTAACAGAAATGCAGAGCAGAAAGTAGTTACCATCTTGGAGAGAAGCTGAATGGAGTGAGGCACTGTGTAGCATCAGGGCCTGGAAACATGGGCCTTCACTGAATGATTGGAGAGAACTTAAGCCAGTCTGGAGACAGACAGATGAATATGCTATTATTGACATGATGCCCACTTCAGTAAACAAATCTTCAGAAGAGACAGTCAAGTAGCAATGTAATATAGGCCTGAGCTCGAGAGATTGATGTCTAACCAACAAAGAGTAGAATAACCAAAAGACTGCAGAAACACACCGAAGATACATTCAGGAAAAGCCATCTATCTTCCACTGAGCCACTAGCAAGATGAAACTTCAGAAAATGTTGTGATACAGCTGATAATGGCCACTTGCATTTAAAATATGCCCAGAAGGCTACTACTTCAGCATGGTTGTATCAGTTGACTACCATTTTCATCTACGACAGATAACATTTATAACTCATTGGAAAAACAGTTACTCAAAGCAAGTCTTAACATTTCATCAAGTTGCTGAGACATCCACGTACAGACCATGCCAGTATGCAGGTTTCTTTGCTATGTTTCACAAGGAATAGCATATAAATAGTTTTCAAAATATAGGCTGGAGTTTTGTTAAAAAGGAAAAAAGACCCAAATGTTATTTTCAGTTTCTGATGTGCTCAGCTTAAGCAAACCATGATGAAAGCAAGCAATTATAAAAAATGCTACGTGGCATGTAGTGGTCTTCACTGATATAGCATTATCCATACACAAAAAGCTGGTAATAAACCATACTTTTATTTATTTATTATTTATAATGTACATATTACTTGAGAACAACATAAGTATCTGAGCGCTACTGAGTTCTGTTGCTTATCTGTAATTTCAGGCAGAAGATGGACTTCTCTGTCAACCATGGGCAAACATAACTCTCAAGCAGGCACATGTTTCTGCAGCATTTCTTCTTGATAATGAACATTTCATTTCAAACCCCAGGTAATATCGGATACAGAAAAAAACCCCACATATGTATGTATTTGGTTCCTGGATGCTTTTAACCCCACTCTACTCCTTGCTGAACTTCACTTTCCACCCCTCTGTACTCATGTCTAAACATAAAGGTATTTACATGTCTGAAAGGAACTGGAAAGCAACTGTGATATTTCCCAGAGGATTTTAAAGCTCTTCTCACACAAAAGCAACACATCATGATGTCACAGTAGCACTTCAATAAGGGGAACCTCAGGAAGGGCCTCTGACATAGTTATGATTAGCAGATTCATCACTTTCACTACCTCACTTGTAAAAGAAAGACTGGAACAGAAATATTTTCAGTTAGTATCATCCTACTCTGGAATCAGTTATGTCTGTAGGCCTTACAGAATGTGCCATCAATAAGATGGTCTTTGGATAAATGTACTTTTATGCACTGTTGGAAGTCTCTAAAACTGATGGGTCTTTGAAATCGTGTATCTGCTGTTCCTTGGCAGGTTCTAAATCCACAAATTCATGAGTGGCTTATTGTGATTCATATGCCACTTTCATTTTTGGCAGGTAATGCTAATGGTATTGGAGAATGACTATTTGAATGAGATCTGCACCCACTTCCCTCAAATCAGGACTCTAAAAATGCTCAGAATGGAGCTGTCAGCAAAAATAATAATAAAAAAAAATTAAAAAAGAATGAGAACACTTATTCTGTACAGGGCTTCAACTGCACAATTCCAGGCATCAGGGATGAGCAGGATGAACAGAACTTTCTATAGTTCCTGTAGAAGATTGGACAAGCAAACATCTGGGGGTGGACATTGAGGAAGAGGAAATATCTCCGTGTCGGTAACAGGAAAGTTCTATTGTACACCTGCTTTTTAGGCATGCCATCTGTGCTCAGTCATACCATATAGCTTTGATGACGTGCCACAGCTAAAGGGCAGGCAATATATGTCTTGCTTCAGTGACATGAATGACACAACTTGGTAAAACTCACGGCTTAATGATATAAATCATAACTTTCAAACACAGTATATGGTTGTCCCACATGTTTTTCAGTGTTTAGACCCATACTAGGAATTTTGATACTAAAAGCACTGAAAGAGCATTATTGTGAAAACCAGTGCACACTAGGTAAGCAAGAACACCTTACCTATACTAATGCTGGACTTCCCATCATATTTTGTTGGTCTGTAACTATAGCATAACATTCAGCTAATATTGTTTACCGTAGCCTAATATCAAGTAATTCTATTCCCATTACTGCTCACAGTCTGATATTGAAAATTTGCTTCCAAAGTAAACTGCCTGATGTAGTTGAAAAGTATTGCCACACTTTTTTTTTTTTTTTTTTAATCTGGATAAATCTTATCTTTTAAAAACAAAACATGACCTTAAAAAAAAGCATGTATTTTGACTAATATACAAAGTTGATGAAAAATAAGGTTCATGCTACATTTCTATTTTAAGGAAGGATTTTCCATAGTGCACTTGAGGATCTTTAAGAGGGAGCTTGGTCTCAATTCAGTTCCAGTTCTGGATCTGGTCTTAAATCCATGTGTAGCCTCAGGCAAATGCGTTAATTTTCCTGTTTCAGTTTCCCTGCCTTTAAAGTGGGGATAACGTGACTAACCCAAATAGCTTAGCTGCAATTTGTAGCAATGAGTAACTTGATTATTAGATTTCTGAGACATGAAACATGATTATTATTAGGGCTTACTGACCAGCCAGTCAGAAATGTGATACAAATAAAGGAGATGGGTCTTTGACAATAGAAGGATGTAGGTTAGTCAGTCAGTCAGTCAGAGCAGCCCTGTAAGGAGGCAAATCTAAGGAGTGGAGAGTTGGACCTATAAAAGTGAGAATCTTCCCTCTGTACTGATTTCCTATTTATTACCCCATGGTATCAAAAGACCATAAAAAGCTAAGTCCTCTCTGAGAAATGAATAGGTCCAAAGCATTACAACAAATCAGCTGCAGGCAAATAAATTTTTATCTGTGTAAGTGAGCTCAATGTTATTTTCTAGTGGAAATGTCAGAATTGATTAAAGACCTAGCATTTCTATTTAAAATGAGAGAGTAGGGGATGATACATTTTAAACAGAGAAAAAGTCAGAGCTCTGATAACATGGCGATAAAGGGGTGAATTAATTTCTAGTGTTGTTGCAGTAATTTAGTACTCTACATATTGAGTCCAAATTTGCACCACTGTACCTAGTATAAATAGTAGTGCCTTTTAATAACTGTGACAAAAATACTCTCCCCACTGGCAAGGTCAATATTATTAATTGCTATTCCTATTATTAACCTTTGGGCTTGTGTATCCTCCATGGATTAATGATTATTCAATAACTGAGCTACAAGGTTAACTTTCTAATAGCAATTAATAGAAGGACATACTGCTGGCTAACTAGGAAAAGCAATGACGTATCAACTTCTTGGCCTTGGTCTTGTTTCATGCAAAGGTGCCTACGGGAATTGTACCTGTCAGTTCCCGGAGCTGAAAGAGAAAATCTGCCTCAAAGTCGAGACAAATAAGAAACGGAGATTGGGCTGACATCCGGGGTCCCCTCTCTCGTCAGTTTCCTAGGGAATTAAAAACAGCCTCAGCTTCCAGGGAAACCTGCACTCATTGCCAAGGTCATTCTCCAGGAACACCACTTCCAAATCCTGCATCAGTGAAGAGGGGAAAGAAGGTAAGTATTGCCACACTTTTAAAAAGAAAAAAAAAAAAAGAAAAAAAAAAAAAAAAAAAAGGAGAGAAAAGTACTTCCCCTAGGAGAAGTTTCACGAATAAAGGCCGTTCTCAAACAGCGTTACGGAGGAGCACGTGGTGCCAGGTGAAACCCCAGGCAGGAGCCCTAGAGTGATGCGCGGCGGGACCCGGCCCCGCTCCCGGCCCGACGGGGCAGCGGAGCTGCCGGCGGGCAGAGCCCCCGGGGGATGCCTGTCCTCACCCGGGCATCCCCAAGCCGCCGAGGCCCTCAGCGCGGTAGCGGAGCTTCTCTCCCTG
>VZTN01026790.1:9921-25665 GCA_013400515.1 Erpornis zantholeuca | reverse complement strand
TGGGTGGCACGTCCCCCCCGCCCGCCCGCGGCACGACCCGGCGCTGCCGCTGTCACAGAGAGCAGTGCCAGGAACTCGTCTCTGTGCTCCAGGATTTTATTTTTGATTTTTCCGCTCCGTCTCCGAACCCGCCACCCGAGGTTTTGCTAAACCCTCGCCCCTTTGTCGCCGTCTCCGCTGGCTGCCGGGGGGAGCGCTCCTGACAGGCACCTGCCCGACCCGGAGTTTTCCTCTGCCAGTCTCCAGCTTTCTCTGACTGCGGGAGAAACTTCGCTAAAATCTAAGTTTTCTGAAAGACTTTGCACCAGCTCCTGAGCTGAAATGAGTTTAAACTGAGGAAAGCTCTCCGCTGGTTTTAGTCCGTGGAAATGAGCGCAGCGCTTCCGCGAAAATAATTCACGAATTCAGATGCAGAGACTCCAGGGCGTGTGATCTGGAGGTGCCCCTTCATTCTGGTCCGTGCTGCTTGGGTGGGAGTTAGCAGCGGCCCCTTATTTCTACTTTCTATTATTTTGGTACTGTGCATTCATATATTTGTCTGCTGTAGTCTGCTGGCAAACATTAGCATTCAAGCTTACATTTTTGACAAATGTGCAGACAGGAATAGCATGAATAGGCATCTTAAATATTAACAACCTAAGCATCTGTTGTGAAACAAATTTAATATATTTACTCTGTTTTTCTCACATTGTTAGGAAAGGTTACAATAAGTGTAAAATTTCAGCTGTAGTTAGCACAAGGAATGCTTGGAAATTTCACTATCTCTTCAAGCATTTAACACAATCACCAGATAGAAATGTGTCAAATCAGGCGCACTATTCAAAAACAACTTGAAACTGTAAGCGTAGAGTGTATAGACATGAATATAGGATGTTCTCTGCAATTTTTATCTTCTAATTACTCTTCAGCACTATTTGTAGAATTCGAGAGTGCTCTTTCCAGTCCCGTGCTCCTATATACTCTTTAATATGTTTATACATACACTCATTTTCTAATTCACTTTCTATTTGAGATTGTTATTGATATTACCTTGCTTTTCAAGTTGAAGCAATGGTTTTGCAAGGAAATGTGAAATAACATAGAGTAGGTAAAAAAATGAGCAGGCAGAAAATGCAACGTGTTCACATATAAGCATGCGTCGGAACAGATAGTGCACACACATAATAAGGCAATAGAAGGGAAATTAAAATCCTTGGCTAGTATGCTATGTATGCCCACTCTTCAGTACAGCTAGTGGAAAAGAAACAACTGACTCCAAGGAATTCCTCTGTCCCTGTAATAAAACTGTTCAGAGTAGAACAAGAGCACAGAAGAGTGAAGCCTCCAAAAAGGCTGTAGAGTTATTTCAGGAATCAGTGCATTCCTTCCCTTTTTCCCACAAGTTCAAATATGTAATAAATAAGTCCTTTGTATGCAAAATAGTTTACTGGAACAAAAAAATATTCAAATGAAATGCTTTTTGTACATGAATTTTGAAAAACTGGCCATTTCCTTTTTATACTCTTTGTTCTCGATACTTTAAATAGCAAAGTAACTCTCGCAGTTTCCCCTCTCCTGCTATTTTAGTGACTCGTGTGAATCCTAACCTGCTGCTGTGCTCCCAAGAAGGCAGTGTGAAGCAGAGTCGATCTGTAACTCACTGATGGGACACAGTGCTTTGGCAGTATCAGAAGCAGAGGAAGGCTGCCACACCAGCCCCAGCTTGTAGCGAGCAGGGCACGACTTTGGCTTGCAGCGTAGGCCCAGCAGGTCAGCGGATGAGCACCTGCCCTCTGTGGCTGTGCTTCCCAAGGCAGGGCAGGCAGCACCAGCCCTGCCTGCAGCCCTGCCAGCATCCCACAGGCACCAACCACCACGTTCAGCTTTGCTGGGGACATGGGCACATCCACCCCTGCAGCACTAAAACCTCTTTAAAGAGGTTTCTCCCACGTTACAGGTTTGAGATGGAGAAGGGTTTACATGTATGCAACTGCTGTTTAGAGGATAATCAGCTGAAATCTGATGTTCTTCTCAAAAAAACCCCAAACAACGAAACAACAGGAAACCCCCCCCCTAAATCTTTTAAATATATCAACTACTTGATTTTTCAAAGTATTGTCACCTTTTTAATATAATCTATTTTTTAAATCTAAATATTGTCAGAGGAATTTGAAGCAATTCCTTAGGTTTCCAGCTGTATTTGAAAAAAAACCCTGAGATTACTTTATTAATAAAATAGTTTGTAATATATAAAAAAATACATTAAAGTAGATTTCGGAATTACAACTGGAGGAAATATGACTTCTGAAATGTTTTAGTCATATTTCTAGGAACTATGGTATTTTAACATAGACTCTAGTGAAGCATTTTATTGCCTTTTTTTATATAACTGCCATTGCTCTCTCTAGATATATTTAATATGTATCCAGTGAAGCCACAAACTTTCCTTCTACAACAGTTTAAACACATCTGGAACATTTTACTTTCTTATAATTTATGTTAATAGATGTAGAGTGTATATACAATCTTCTCAGACATCATTGCTTTTTCCAAAGGGGAATTTTTTTACTTTCAGTCAGGGAATATATTTATAAGAACAAAATAACTCAAAGTATAGGCAATTCTATATATCATTTTATTTTCTGTTATATTAGGTTGATTATATAAAGCTTTCATTTAGAGCGATGGGATGATGAAATTACAGAGGAGTGATTGGCTTTTGTTTTTTCAAATGGTTCAAGTTGAGGGCTGCAAAAATGAATGTTTTTGGTAAATTTCTTTGAGTACATAATATTTTTCATAGAATTCTGACAAATTAATTTAATAGAAAAGCCACAAGTCTCTTATCCAGGTAAAATGGAAGTTCTGTTTTTGCCGTTATAGGCATCAGGCTTCAGTAATCTGCTCCTCTTGTGGAATGAACACTTTCTACTTAAAGCTATCATGCACCTACTGTTTATTTACGCTGCATTAAACTGACAGCACGGCAATCAGAGGAAAAAATATGACTTACTTTCCTGAAGTAAACACTAGTTTATAGGTTAGTGCCTGTATTTATATTCCTGTCGCCACTAAATAATGGCTGTCTCCATTTTAATATCTACCTGTGGTGTTACCCAGGGCAGCTGGCTCTTCCTTGTTTAAAACAAGAGAAAAAGGAATGGGGGGGCAAGGAAGAGAAGAAAGTTTTGTTATCATTCCACTCTAAGAGGAACTTAATAGAAAAGTGATTCAGTATTCCTTTCTGTGGCATGCCAAAGCCAGTTTTAAAGACATAGTATTCAGTTTAACTTGATGTAATTGAATTGCATCTCAAACAGGGAAAACAGAATTCCTTAACAGTATTTGTCTATCTAAGACACTGAAATTGTATATTCAGGCAATGGCAGATTAAGGGCAGAAGCATTTTATTAATAACTGAAAGCACATATGTGTGTGTGATGAAAAATGTTCTGCAAATCTGTCACTATGCAATCAAGTGCATTTTTTAAACTTTAGTTGTCACAAAGTTGCTACTGATTCTAAAAAAAAAAAAAAAAAAAAAAAAAAAAAGAAGTAAAACAGTTTGACGGTTAAAGAGTAACTTACACTTCTTACTGCCTGTTATGCGGAAATTTTGCAACTTTATAAAGTCCATGTCAGAAAGCCCTGTTGATGTTACTTTTAATCTTGGACTAATGAGTCCAAGTAGCCACTGTTTGAACTGAAGATAGCAGCAGTCAGAATAACCCACAGTCTGCAAAAAGCTTCTCTAAATTCTCTGTTGAAGGATTCCATTAATAACTTTTACCTGAGAGGTTCATTTCTTCCTCAGATTCCGAAAGTATTATACTTAACACTGAGTTGGCTTGTTGGTCAGTTGGCTGTGGTATCATGAACTTTCAACAGCCCTGACCACAACTTGTAACTGTTACTTCCAAGAGGATATACTCTGATGTCCCCTTCAAAAATGCTGGTGTTTTCAAACATTTGCCATCCTGTGGCATCTGAGTTTACCATAGTTATCACCAACACTTCATTATTAAATGGGTATCCATTCTACTGCTTTGCAAATGTCAACTTTATAATGATTTCTGCACACACAGCATTGCTCTCAGTAGGTGTAAGCCTTGATAGAGATTAATTTTAAGGAGACTTGCCAGTACTGATCTTGTACATATGTTCTGATTTGGTCCTTGTGCCCTGTACCAGTTGTAATCTACTCTTAATCTGTTTTATCTGGTGCAGTGTACTAGGAATGGCATAGTAATAGTAGAGTACAGTAGTAGAGTGTAGTAACATACCTCAGGCACCGTCTGAATTCTAAATATCTCCCTTTAAACTTGCTGAGCCTGACTTTGCTCCCATGCACACTGCTGTGTCACTGCAGTTTTCACTGTTCTTGTAGAGGATCGGCATAAGATGTTCAGACGGGCTGAGGGGTAAACTAACACTTAGTACTTGTGCCAAGGTCCACCTTGCAGCTATTTATTTAGAGCACCAACACACAGCAATCGCTTTGGAGATTGATTTCCCTGTGAGAGGCTGTGCGTTTGCAGGTGCTGGGTTTGGGACTGTAGGACCTGCTTTCTGCAGAGTGTAGGCTAGCCGCTGTCTGAGCTGCTGTAAAGCATGCCTGGTGACACCTCTGCACAGCTGTAGGTTCACAAGAGTTAGCTCTCGCCACCTTGCGCATCGCTGCTGTTGTGAACCGCGGGTGAGAGAGGCAGAGGAGTCTGCTGGCCTGCAGATGGGCCTCCGTCACCCCAGCTGCACCTGGGTGCAGAACATCAGGATGGGCCACGTCTGTCAGCTGCGTTGGCCTTACATAACTTCCAGCCACTATCTGCTCTATCTCTTTCCCGTGGCACATTATGACATGATATGACCTGAGGAGATGAGGGAGGTGCTTTAAACCTCAAGTGCATCTCGTCTTCCCAGGATCCTGCTCTGACAGGATTTATTTGGCCAGCAGCAATCATTTGTGGGTCGTTACACTTGCTGTTCACTAGACAAAGTGGTGATGCACTCAGATCACATATACTTGGAGGACTGTCTCGTACTCTTTTTTGGTGTCTGGACTCCTGGTTCTGGTTTCAGCCCTGAAAAGAATGTGTGATTTTGGGTTATTAACTGTCTATGCCACGATTGCCATTCTTAATGCTGTAATCCTGATTTTGAAAATGCTCAGCACACAACTTCATATGAAAGAAAAGGAAGCTGCAGCACACTATCCTTTTATAAATGCGGCCTTAATATGCTTCTGGTTTATTTATCCAGCTATAAAATTAGTAATATACGTGTTTCGTAGAACACTGAAGGATTAAGTAATTCTTTATATTTGTAAATCAGTCCTAGAGTGGAAAACATTTTCAGCAGAAGTGCCATGAATTGCTGCTCTGAACTCAAACCCACATGCAAAGGTACGAGAAAGGTATTTCCTTTTCAGTAATTGCACTTAGAATATGTGTCTGGTCATAATAGCCAGGTAATTAAAAACATTTTCAATGAAAAGGAGGAAAGTTCTAAATTTCATACATACCCTATATCCCTACTTCTATTACATTAAATAAAAGGCAGAAAAGAGAGGAGGGGAAAGAGAGTGGGAGAGAGCGTGCATGCATGCAAGCTCTCAGACGGACCAAAGGCAAAAAATGAAGCGGAGAGAAATTGCAGACTGAGTTTTAAAATGTTTATAATCAAAGATTAATATTTTTGTGGAGAGCAATATTAGAAAGATTTTAAATCATTAGCGCTTTTCATCATAGGTGGGCTTCCTTGATAAATGTAAAGAGTCTCAAGAATAATTAAAGGCATCTTAAAACTTAAAAATGACAGTTTTAGCTTCTAAGGATTCATTGTAATGTAATAATACTGTACGCTTTTTAGTGTTACTTCTGCACTAGACATTTAATTACAGTCTTTGTGAGACATGTTATCTGTATAGTAACCAGTGCATAAAAAAATGATATTTACTTTTACATACAAGCTCTTGCTTGCCAGCTTTCTTTTAAAGATTATAGATTAAGATCTCCTATCCAGAATGTTCATGACTTCAATGAAAACAACCTAATTTGAGACAATTTTGGGGAGGAATGGAGCATTTATTGTAATAGTATTGCTTCTCTAGTCATACTATTGCAGTAATACTTGAACTGCTGTTTAGCAGAGGGGTTTTTTTCTGTGCAAGGGCACACCCTCAGCGTTTCTTTGCTTGTTCAAAGGGTAGATTTTAGAATATCAAATGAAAAAGCGTGTTTAATTTTTATATTGAGAAGTAATATTTTAAAAAGCTTCTAAGAGTAGTTTTGTATGTTTTTTACAGGTACAGTTTATTGCTGAGAGGAAATTTGGAGCTTGCGTTTGCTATGTCAGATATTGACTATTGTCTGAAACTTACACTGGGTAATATAAATTTATGGGGTTCGTAGCTTGGTCCACCCATTGCTGTGGAAAAGTGAGTACATTTGCAAAAAGGTGCATAAAATTAGTTTTTCTTTTGATACATTTCCACCTTCCCCTATTGTGAAAAGTGCTTCTCTACATACTGACCTTCCCACAGTTCCTAGGTTCCGCACTGCCGTCATTGCAGGTTAAGGCACAGGGGAAACCGCATTCAACTGTTTTAAAGCACAGCTTTTCAGTTGATAATATATATCATAGATCTTTTTTCGGGTCTTGTTTTTCATTTCTTATCCAGCAGTTCGTTGCAGGAACAGTACGATACAGGTTTTGAGCCCCTGTTTCAATATGCTTTGTAAGAAAATCTCACAGTAAAGTCAGTCAGTCAAAATCAGTCTCTGTCCCATTGACTGTATATTATTGACTTTCTTTTTCTTTTTTTTCTTTACCTGACTCATTGAATACCATAATCATTTTCACCATTCCTGATGAATTTCATTATAATCTTCTTAAGGCAGTTTTATAGCGTGTTTGTATTTGAAACTTGTGATTCTACTACTTTTTCTGGGCTGCAAGCCCTACAAGTAACCGACTTCTGCATTGCCGCTTAAAATGACAATTAGGGTACTCATAGGTGTAGTTATTGTTTTCTAAGCATTCTAGAAGAATTTTATAGATACTATGCAAGAGAATTGAACCAGTAGAATTTCTTTATATGTTTGGCAGGATGACAGATATGCTGTAAGAAGCATTATACTGTCTGATAAATTGCATTACCAAGCACTATTTCATATAGGTTCTGTCTCTTTAAAAATGCAGTCTCCTCTATTTGCCCTATTAATTGTTGATATGTTGCCATCCACGAGACAAAAATTAGAGCTGTAATTAAATAATCATGTGATGCTCCTTAGTGCCAGTGAGAGCAAACTCATTTTTCCAGGCCCTGATGGTCACTGATTATTGTATTACTACTGGCTTGCTTTATTTTTTTTTAATGGCTCTATATTGCTGGGTTACCTAACCACTGCCCTTCTTTTCAAAATTAAAGGAATTGAAGAACATTAAGTCACTTAATTGGCCAGTGGTCTATGGGGACACAAAGTAGTCATACCTTCTCTGCTTTTTGGTCACTCAATTGGTTCTACTGGGAGAACTACATCAGTGGTGTGGTTGCGTGCCATTTAATTTACACTGGTGTTTTGGCTGGGATGGATGCATATAGGGAATGCCAGGAGAATTACAAAAGGAGCAGGGTATTAAAATTCAGAAATGATTAAAATTGAAATAAAAGGATGCTGCTGCTTTGCCAGTACTCTGGCAGTCATAATGACACATAGAGATTAGTTTCCACCTTCATCTTTTCCTTCTTTCTCATTTCCTCTTGTTTATTGTTGACACATTTTCCTTATGTCTCTGCTTCTCACCGCTTTTTTTCACTGTTATATATTCCTACTTTTTCTCTTTCCTTAAGCATGGAGAAGCTTACTTAACCTTATTATAACAATAACAGAATAGGTTATTAATATTTAATATGCACATGATTAAAATTTCTCTCTTAAACATAGGTCAGCTCTATTATTAACTGACATGTTATTTTTCATTAAAAAATTTTTATTCTGCCCTTACGGTTTCTCAAACACCCTTTACTTTGGTGGTGATTTAACACATAATGTTTAGAAAACTGTGTTAGGCTAGTGAAAAAAAAGAACTTACCAGTCATGGATAATCAATTATGCATGAATTCAGATATAACAGATGGAAACTGGTGAGTTAAAGTTTCTCTTTAGCTTCGTGATTTTTTTGTTTTGTTTTTGTGACACCTGTCTCTTATGTATAGATAAACATCTAACATAGCATACTGCTTTTCATGCATCTTTGTGTTTTTTGCTTTTTGGGTTTGGGGTTTTTTGTTTCTTTTTGGTTTTGTTGGTGTGGCATAAACTTATTTTCCCCTGTTTATAACTTACTATTTTTAATTTGTTTGTCTGTGAGCATTTCTATACTGCCTGCCTTTTCTAGGGCTGAAGTGCCTTGTGATGAAGCCAGCATTTAATCTTCTAATAAACTACACAATGTAATTTGACCTTAAAATTGTGTCAGCACGATATTTTAAATTATAGGAGTTCATTTTTGCCTTCAGCTGCTCATGGACTACAGTGTTACGACATTAAAGCAACAGGGCAGACTGCGGCTGGGAATATGTATTCATATACGCGTATGCGCACATTCTTGGGATTGTGATACATATATAGGTGTTCCCTCCAAAGGCACTAATTAAATTTCTTTCAATCATTTGACAATGAAATAGATTGCTTTACTGCTTTTTTTATAAAAAAGTTCAGTTTGGACTGAACGCAATACTTCTTTTGGTCATGGAAAGATTTTTATGGAACTAAATCAAGCAAAAAAGTAACACTTTGTGATATGCCCATAGCAATGACCACTTGGTATTAAGTAAATGAAGAGCTGAATAAGTTTTCTTTTTCTTTTTACACAAAAATATCTAAAATTATAGTTTTAAGCACAGGCTTAGATGTGAGATGAGTGTATGCCTAGTTCATTCATGGCAGCATATTGAGCGGTTCTTGTATTTGAAAGTGTCCCGTGTTTGAAAAATATGGGGGTAAGTTGACTTGGACATTGCAAAAATTTGGAGCATTTCTTCACCTGGCACCACCCACTTTGGAAGTGGCACATTTGCAGATATGGTGCAGAGAGATTTTCCATCTGTATACCTATAAAGGAAAAATTAGTTGAAAGAATGTACTGTATCTTTCATGAGCATAATATTCCAAAACTTCTCGTGAGCATCTTAGCAACATTTGTGAAGGAAAAATCTAATACAGGAAGGAGTTTGTAGAATAACCTGCCAGAAGCAAATTACAGAGAAGAGATCTTTCCCCACAAATTTTTGTATTTAACGCAGGAACTAACTTTTACACACCTGTTAAGGCACTTCCTTCAAGTACTTTCATGACTATAAACTACTATCATAAATACTAACCTAATTTTGCCCTAAAAATACTATCGTCTAGTGAGTTTCTAACTGCTGCTCTCCGTCTCTGTTTCCATTGTAGCCACTCAGCAGGAAATCTAGAAACTTAGTTGCTTTAAGCAAATAAATACATCAAATACTTGAATATATTTTTGTTAATTTCTTTTTCTTTTTCCTAAATCAGAACAAGTATTTTTAACATCTTGGAGGTGCTTGGAGTAACGTTTTGAAGTTACTTGCTTTCTGTTGTTTGCATTAAACTAAGCATACTCTGACACATATATAAATGACCATTATCTTAGTGACACTGCATATGCTAAACCTTTTTTAGTTAGCACCTGGTAATGCTAACAGGTATCTTGTTCTTTAAAAGAGCTAACAGAATATTAACAGCTAATTGCTCCTGCAAAGAACTGTGAAAACCTCGTTCATTTTGTCTTTGTTACTGTGGAATCATCTGAGTTTGAGATTGGAAGGAGCCCTAGAAGAAAATGCTAATTTGGCCAAAACCACCAACTTTCAATTTGTTTTACACCAAAACCACACATTTTGCATATATTTTATGTACAATGAATATTGACTCCTGTCAAGTTTGGCCATAAATAGATGCACAGTTTTACTTAAAAGGTTTTGAACCTTTGAAAAAGTGTAGCAGAACCTGGGCAGAGTTCTGAGTTAATAATGAAACTGGAAACAGGACATTTCATGTGGTTTTGTGTTTCATAATGAAAGTTTGACATAGTTCAATTCATCAATCAGTTCTAACCATTTCCTTCGACTCAAAACTCTTCCATGTTTTCAGTTTGTGTCAGAAGATTTTTATTTGTACAATCAGGTCAATGACAGAGATGATTCTCCTGTTGATGGAGAATTCCTATGTAAGAACTCACTGTGGTTTGAGCTCAACAGCAGGAACATCTAAGCTCTAGATAATAATACTTGAATAATCCTCTGCAGGGCTAAGCGCAATGGTTCAGATGTTTCCTAATGCAATGCACAGCTTTGCTTGGGCTGTGTGAAATTCACCCTTACCTGAATTGTTAGATGAAATTTTTGTATTTCTTAAACTGAGATAGAAGCACAGTGGTTGAAAGTGAGGGGAAAATGAGTCACAAAATGGAGAAAAACAGAACCAGTCAAAAAATTGCAAACAACATTGCAAAACACTTTGGAGATAACTTGGTGTAACTTTCCTTTTAACAAGTAAAATTAACAGGAACTATGGCTTTATATGTCCAGGGATCATGACTTACATACTGTTAAATGAATGGATATTCTATTCAGACACATCCCTAAAATAACCACTTATCAACTGACTCTTTTAGGTAAGAATTATATGCCCATCTCATGCCTAGGAGTTATCTAGTGCTGTGATGATGAGGGCTTTAACAGGAACCACTCTTTTTTCATCTCTCAGTGTCCCACATTAAACATCTTCACATGAAAGAACTAAAAATTATACCTCTGGGGAGAAAGCTGTGAAATTAGTGACCTGCTGAACATACATTTATGACATGGGAAACTTGGCTGATCCTAAGATGCCAACTTTCCTCCTTTCTTCCAGCTGCCTAATTGCATTAAATTTTATTATATAAAGCTCTATTGCATTTTTTTATTTGTTCTTTTTTGTGGAAGTAGTTGGCTGTAGTTGCCACATGGAAATTACAAGCATGACTCATCAAGGTCCTGATCTAGTGTTAAGGATGGAAAAGAATATGGTCTTCAAAATGCTTTTTTTTAAAGTTGATGCTTTTTTTTTTTTTTGAAGAGGCTCTGAAATCCACAGTCATAAAACATACTGGCTTATATTAAATAACATATAGATAGTGTTTGTGGGAGTTGATGTCCTACTATAGATAGCAAAAAGTGAACTCAGTTTGTCCACATAGCAGGCAAGATACTGTGCAACTACAGCGTAAGATTTATGGGATTAACCATTAATATTGATTGCTGTGATCTTTTATGGGAAAGTGGGCACCTCTCTATTACAACTTTAAGCAGCTAAGATTTCTTGTGGCAACCAGGGGTGAAAGACTCACTGTTCTCCTTAGTGCTCTTATTCACCCTTCACTACATCATGCCAAGCAGATTTGTTGGATTCTACTCCCTAATTTTCTTCCAGCATTTTGCCTCTCCATGACTTACCAAGGGGTGAACTGAAATAACTGTTGGGACCACATCTGCAAAGTATGTATTTACTTCAGTTGCATCTTAGTCAAAATAGACATACAGCTATGAAATGACTTGCACAAAACGGTGCAGTAGTTTGACTAAAAGTATAGTGTTTTATCCAAAACCGTATTTTGCATATTCTTATTCTACTCTACTTAAAAAAAAAAAGATTCTGTGATTGAAGTACATTGCAGATAATGTTTGCAGGAGTAAACGAGCCTCGTCACAGAGGCAATCAATAGGGAGATGTCTGTTTGTATATGATTTTACATATCTGCAAGCTAGCTGAGACATCCAACTACAAAATGCTGCACCATGGGACACTGTGTAGATATCTGATACTTCCCAGGGGGCTTAGGGTCTGTAAACTAATGAATGCACTACATGTAGCCATATATGTAGGTTTTTCACCTCTGACGAATATGGTAAGGATAATTTACTTCACTTAATAACCAATTAAGTGCAGTCCAATACAGCTGACTATCGTAAGTTAAATATTCATTTTATGTAACTGTTTCAGGACATGGTGTGTGAGAGAGCACAAACAAGCAGAAATTGCTCATGCAAAATGTGAGAGGGGACGACAGCTTGTGTGCGATGCCTTTCAGTGCTATGAATTTCATTTCATAGCACTTTTGCTTTTTGACAGGCATCCTATCCAGGCTGGGGCAGGTTGCAGTCAAAAAAATCTAGGTTGGTATGTAAGTTTTGAGTTCAGCGTGGGGGATGTCGCAGAATGCTGTGATTCACATCGGTGTGCATTGGATTCTTGGGTCGTATGTAAATTGCGATTGCCGCAGTCAGGTTGGTTGAAGCATTTGAGCAGTGCCAGGCAACTATTGTTGTTCAGGGCAAAGCGAAGGGGAAGTTAGTCTGAGGAGACTGAAAAACAACTTCAGTCAGAGGTGCAAAACTTGTAGGGCTGCGGGACGGCGTTGGTACAACAGCGGTGACTGTGCTGAGGTTTGCACAGGTGAGGAAGGACTGCAGGGTGCATCCTTCCCCTTCACCCACACTTCTGTCTAACCCACGTGGCAAGCAGGCGCAAGACCTCTGGGAGTCACCCACCCTCCGGCCACAGATGTTTACCTTTGGAAAGCCACTTTGGAATGGTACTGTGATTGCCTTGCTGTCCAGCAGTTACCATTACCCATAGATGTGCACCCATGACACCTCGCAGTGGGGGAAATGCACTCAAAGCCCCACGGAAGGGAGTTTCCCAGCAGTCCCACTGCTGCTGCACAGCTCTGCATCGCCTCCAGCACAGGCTGGTGCTTACAGGTTACCCAAAGGGCTGCAGCATTGTCAGAAGTACATATGTGTAAAAGCCAATCAGCCTGATCTCCCTAAAGAAATCTGATAAAAGAGAATACACAGCCATGCTGGTTTTGCTCTGTTGCCAGGTCATTTCTGTTTGCATTGCACAAGAGCCAAACCTCAAGATTTGGGCCCGTATTTCCTAATTTATTTTGAACAAGAAAATATTGGAATAGAGACCTTAGGAGGGACTGAGGCAGCATGCCACACTGGAGAATTTGTTTTGCTTTGCAGCTACTGAGACTGCTGCTCGAGAGTTAATTCACCATGGGGCTGAAAATATGCAGCCCAACTTTTAAAGTATTTGCCTTATTTCAACGTAACCTAGTGCAAAATGCATTTATATATCATAAAAACAGTGCAACAACTTTATTAAGGATTAATAACCTTTATTAAGCATATATTTGCCTGCTGTATGTTGACTAGAAGCTATGAAAAATGTGATGTTACTATAGCCGCATGTTTAAATGATTGCCTGCATATGTATCCATGACAATATCTATTCATCTTCTGTTCTTTATATATGTTTTTATTATAAATATCTTTATTCTAGCTGAACATTTTAATATCAAAGTTGACACAGTGAAGTGCAAATTGGAATAGGTCAAATGAAAATCAGATATCTGTATCTTGAATTATTTCCAAGTAGTTCGGTATTGATAAGAGATATCTGATTGTTGTCTATCTGTCAAGACGTAGCAGCCTTCAGTAATTCGTGCTTTCTAGTCAAAGCAAGGGTTCCACACTCAGCTTTCCAAGTCTGTAGTAAATACTTTACCAGGCATAAGTGGTGTATGGGAATTAGATTAATCCATGTGGTAGAGAGTTTATAAGGTTTAGTGCATATATGCAATTTCAAGAAGAGTTCTTTTCCATAATCATTTATCTCAAGCATAGGAAGCATATGCATGATTATATAATTAACAGAATATTTGTTTGTCAGTGTTTGGTTAGTGTGCGTAATAATATCATTATTAGGCCTTCTGTGCTCCTGTATTATCAGATTGTTATCTCCCTGCTCCTTTAATTCACCATCTCTGCTTTTTAGATTAATCACTTTGTTTTATCCAAACGTTTATCCAAACGTTTTTGTTTGTTTTTTTCTTTACCATGAACAGAATGATTTGTGAACACCAAAGCAAAAGTTATTTTTGAAGATTTTAATCTTTTGTTGTTGTTATTCGGTTTTGTTATCGTCATATCTGGTAATCATTTTTATAAGGTGGTATTTTAGCCCCAAATCTTGTTCCAGATCATATTTGCTCTATTCTAATCAGCTCTGCATCTCTTAAATTATCTTCAATGTTTTTTTCCTCCATCATGTTGCAGGCAGCATACTGCCAGCTGAAACTCTCACATCCTTCATAATTTTCTTCTTAGTGGTCAGTCTTGCTTACTGGTGAAGTTTAGGTTTACTTTATCAGGCTTTTCTGAAAAGGCTGAAAAAATAATACATCTATATTTTCCATTTTGCACAGAAAGTTTGAATTAAACTAGTTAACACAGTTTTTCTCCAAGTAGTCAAATGTATTGGGAAATATATATATATATATAGAGATACTTTTTTTTTTAAGAGGGGCTGATTGATACTCTATCTTGTTGAAAAAAGATTTGTTTCTAAACAAACAACCCGCTAGACAGTTACCCCTTGATCATATGTTATGGAAGATTGTCATCTACATTTTCCCTTGTTTTTCTTTGTGAAACATGTTTCTTTCATTTTGGGTTTTGGTTTTAATTTTTCCTTTTCAGCAGTCTCGGTAATGATTTTAGTAACCCTTTTCAAGACACACAACATAGGTACAACTTTTCATGTTTCATATGTATGCCACCTCCACTTGCTCTGCTTTGAATAATAGTATTATGTAACAGTGTATTCATTTTCCAGCCTTGCATTTCTTTTCTTCTGAGATTATAATCTATTTTATGCACTGCAGAATATGATAAATATTTCATGCATTTCACCCTATTACCATTTTCTTTTTCCTGCACGCCCTATATGCTGTTTGTGCTTATTTTAGTAAACATCAGTGTGACTCCTTACCCAGTCTTGATGCATTCCTCTTCTTTAATAATAAGTAGTATATGTGTAGTGCAAAATTTTCTCTTTATAGATTTAAAGATTTGCCCTTCCGGTGTTCAGAGGCCATGCCATTTTGTGTTTTACAGAACTGGTATTAGCCTCCTCACTCACCTACTTTTGCTGCTGCCTCATGTTTGTATTGTTTTTGTTGGTTTGTTGTCAGTTGTTTTAAAGTTACTGCCCTAAACATTTTGGTTATATACCTGTCTAGGCAGCAATTCGTGTTTTCTTTGGTCAGTGATGCCACTTTCCCTTTAGACAGAGTCTATTCAAACACTATGCATTTTATCAATAAAGAAGTTTAATTTTTCTCTTATCTCGCAGCTTGTACAAACTTGTTGCTTTCAAGTTTGGCTAGTTGGGTTACTTTTTTCCAAGTGCATGATGGGAAAAAGCCATGTCTGTCTCGCAGTTAATTATTTTGTCAATACTTTACCACCTTTTAGCTTTCACCTTTCAGGGGTGGCTTTCGGTCCCGCGTTTCGGACTCGACAGGGGGACAGCTTTGTGGCGAGGGGATGTGGCATCTCGCCGTCCCGAGCCCGGAGCGATGTATGGCTCTCACCCGTGGTGTGTTGCAGCTTGCTCTGGTTGGCCGCGGCGCCCACCAGAGCCGCGGTGGATGATGCCCTCCGCGGAACGGAGCCGGTTTCACCCAGCCTCGGCCGCCTTTCAGAACCGTGGCTGGTGCTTTTATTTCACCCCCGTCGGTATCGACAGCAAGGGGAGGGGAGGAGAAACTTCTTTCCCCCCACGTGGGCCACCGGCTCCCCGGGGCGGCCCCCGCGCCGCGCCCCCACCTGCGGGGCCGGGGCCG
>VZTN01026789.1:74994-114038 GCA_013400515.1 Erpornis zantholeuca | reverse complement strand
TGGCAGCAGCGCGGCCGCGGGCAGGCAGCGTGCGCAGCCCCCGCCGCACGGACACCGACAGCGCTGCCCTGACTCGCTGCGGGTAACGCCCTCTTCTCCTCTCTGTGCCCTCTCTCTCCTCTCCCCCAGTCCTTTCCCATTTTCCTTCCTTCTTTTCCAGCCCTCCTTCGCCCGGGCCACTCCTTTTCCTGCTCCTTTTTGTTATCAATAAACAGCTCTCAGATACCAGGTTTGCCTCGTGTGGCTTCATTTTGTTCCCGACCATCCATTTTTAAAAGAACTCTCCGCAGTTCCTCACAGTGGAACGCGACACCAGCCAGCACTGTTCAGTGAATTCATAAATGACATTAAAAGGGCTCAACAGTGAGATGACAACATCTGCTCATGAGAGTGAAGTTATTCACAGCAGCAAAGGCAGTAAATAAGTAGGAAAAACCAAAATGAAATGTGTGCAGACTGCTCACTGGCCATTAAAACACATGAATTAAATTCAGGAGTGAAATTAATGAGGAATCTTAATGAAATTAAGTGTGAAGTAGGACAACTGGAGGTGGGGCAAGTGGCCCTACTTCATGTACAGGTCAGCAGGCTTTGAACTGACTCAACACCTGTAGCAGTCTGAGCTCTAGCTAAATTATGACTGTAATGAAAATAGTTATGTATGAATTATTTAAGTCTTTTCCAGTGCAAGAAGTGGATTTTAAATGAAGTTCAGCCTCAAAAGTTAAAAGAATATGGCTCCTCACTGAACAGGCTGATGTGTTAGTTAAGCTGGGGAACTACAGAGCTTTACACTTCCCAGTACTTCTCATTAACGAATTCCAGAAGACGAGTCCAGTAAATGCTGCAAAAAAAAGACATCCAGCTCAGTCCATCCATGTACTACAGATGCCTGGACAATGAAGGGTGTGCAGAAGGAGGATCCTATTCTCATTCTCTTGCTGTGCTCCTCAATAACCCAACTGTGGCCACTGCTGGAGACAAATCACTGCTCTAGATGAGTGTATGACAAGAGCTTCTTTTCTACCCTTACCTTCACTACCTCTCTGCAAGCTGTCAGAGCTTTTTATTCTATTCTGGACTTTTTGTGCTGTCTGTCAGGGAAAATAATCTGAACTATGCTGGAAAAGCATATCCAAAATGCCCAGCAGGAGCAAGTGGAGGGGAGAAAGGATCTGATGCCTAAGCATAAGGTCTGTCACCTTATAGATAAGTCTGTTTGCATTAAAGTTGCAATGCAGCTTTGTTCCCCATAAAACATCCATCCACCAAGTGCAGCAGATCAGTTCTCTCCTTCTGAAAGCAAAATCAAGCTTAGGCAAAAGGGTCCATTCATTATTTGAGTTCCCTTTTCCACAAAACTGACTTGAGCTTATTGCTCCTATCCTGAATTTCCCCTACATTTCCACTGTAAGCACCTCTTGCTAGAAGGAAAAACTCCCTTTCAAAAATCCCAACCTGAAAAATCACCTGGATTTCCAGGACACAAGATGAAAGTCCCACCAATTCTAAGAAACAGTCCTAATTCTTTTAACAGTTCTAATTCTTTTAACATTTTAGTGACACTTTTAAAATACCACACTGTAACTGACACTTGATACAGTTGTTCTGATTGTATAAAAATAAGAAAATATTAACAACCACTGTATCAAAATAATCTTTGTATCAAAATAATCTTTTCAAAATAATTATTTCCCTTTTTTTTCCTCTCCAAGTAACCAAGTTACTCTAACATGGAGCATAACAAATCTTCTGCCACAGAAAGAGAATTAGAAAGAAAATTTTAGTTTTCTGGGTGCATATAGCACCAATTCTAATTAGCCAAGGCTAATTCTAATAGCCAAGGCTACAGGTGTAACTTCTATGTCAACAGGTACTGAATCACTTTAAGAGATTAAAATTACTTGAACCAATCACTACTTCTAACCTTCTACTCCCTTCAGTTCTGTAAAAATTCCCAGGGATAAAGATTATTAAAACATAACCTATATACAGAACATCAGAAAACAATTCTGCCTGGTCACTGTATTTTCCTTGACACAGCCCAGCTGCCTAAATTTAGCCTGGATGTTTTTATTTCTCTTACAAACTATGTTAACAAACTCCATGGGGCTCTTCACTACTCTTGATACTGAACAACAGCCTTGCAAATGAAGGCTGGAAAAACTGACAGGGTCAAATATCCAAACTGGGAAGAGGAGGATGAGTAAGGGAGTTGTACCAGTAATCAAATGCAACTACATTTAGCATAGGAACCTCTGGAACAGGAATGGAATATAGAGAAACAAGCATAGATGAATTAATTTGATATACAAATATATCTAATTGCACACTTGAAATTCCTGAAATGTTTGCCACCTAGGCTAAATCAGCTGTCCAGGCTGAACTACCCATGGAAAAGATGGATTCTTTTCTGGAGGCACCTTTTCAGAGACAAGTCATCCCCTTCACAGGGGTCTGGAATAAGAACTTTCAGGAAGCTGTTCATCCTACCTGCTGTTCACCACTGGCTTCAGCAGTACCTGCACATTTAAGCTTCATGAGAAAAACTTCACCCACAGCATTCAAGGTGAAACAGAAAAATTGAGGTATCTGTATATCTTTGGTGTGTTTTGCAGGAGCATCCAATCTGAAACTCCTCTGTGTACACACCTGGGAATCCTGCGTTACTGTACCTGACTGCTGTTACATTAGGCTTCCACAAATACACCCATGCACTCTTTTACAAGTATCCAATTCCATTTTTGAGAGTTATTTATGCTGCTTGGAAAGATCAAGGATCTGGATCCACACACACCAACTACCTTCAACTCTACTTGCAGAGTGTCTCAATTCTGCGTTTGGTGCAGACACTTTGCCAGCACACTCCTTCCACATGTGAGAACAGCATTTGCCTGAGAAAACCACTTTCCTCAGCTCCACACTGAAAGGAATTAACAGGCTGAAGAATTACTTCAAAAAGAAAACCATTTTGGCCTTTAAGATGTGGTGACAACAAACCAATGAACAGGAAATCAAGCATTAGGGTGGAAAACTGCAGCTGTACTCAGCTGGTACCTGCAAGTATTTGCTGATGAAATTAAGTAACAGCTGTAAAAGGTGATAGTCGTTACTGGGTAGATTCTATTTGTATTCCCCCAGATCAAAGAGCTGCCACCACACAGTTCTTATTTCTTCCTGGACCCACCATATCTAAAAAACAATGATCTCTTGTGCTGTGGAAGGGATGGAATGTGAAATCCCATCCACATCCCAACAGAATCCCACAAACATTTTGGCAGGAAAAATTTATTATGTAAAGCCCAGATGGCATCCCAAATATTTCTACTTCAAAATTTAGAACTCTTTTTTTTTTCCTTAAAATAAATTACACAAAAGCATCACGCCTAAAATTAACTGTACAAGAGCATCAGGCAAGGTAACCAGACTTAACTGAGCAGTTATTTGGACTATGGGAAGAATGGGAATGTGGTTTTTCTCCATTTAATTCCATTGTCAGAAATGAGTAATATTTTTCTATTCAACTATATTTGAATGACTGGCAGAGAAGGAAGATATAATAAGCAGATACATCCAGTAACATATAATACTTGGAGAAGAACTTTTCCATTTATCTGAAGTCTAACACCTTTGCCACCAACTTCTGTAGCAACGTTTCAAACTTTCAGAACCGATACTACCAATTTTTGTTATTCTAACAGAGTTCTTTTGCTTAATATTTGTTTTTTTCCACCATGCAATTTCAGCTCTGAATGTGGGAATACGTGACTTCGAAATGGTTTTAGCTGCTCCTTCACCGAAGCAGCTAAACCTGATAATCACTTTGGTTCAGCATGGACTTAGTCACTGCCCACCCTTTAAGCTCTGGGATAAAGATCAATCCTTGATTCTGACTGTCATTTTGCAGTGAGCCCACTCCTACATTCCTTTTATATCTATTGCTTCACTGAAAGCCAAAGAAATCTCAGTGTACTTGGCATGAAGGCTGCACTTCCTATATTTATGCTCCAACTAATGTATGCTCCATTTTAGTCCTTCCCAGCTTAAAATCATCCGAGGGAAGACGGCATAAAGTGGAAAACAGTCCATGCAACTGTTTTACTAATACAAAATACTGATCACCCACACTGCCTTTCCATCACCACCTTTCTCGTGCATTTTCTGTTTAAATCTACCCAAAATATTAACCCAGAAGGAACCATGGTCATTTCTGTACAGCATACAGTCATATCAGGTTTGTTCCTCCACCGCAAACTTCCAGAAAATAAACCATTACTTTTTAATTGTACTACCTTAACTTTGCTGGCAGAAGCACATTTGATTCTTCAAGACGGACGAAAGTGAAACGCTCTCTCCAGGCAAGAATCCCTTATATCTGGCACGCTAACACTTCATCCTTTTTAATTATTCCACAGGTGGTTGCCTTGGAAACTGCCAAGTAGCTCTTGGATTTGAGGGACCCAGCATGAGACAGTAACAAGCCTTTGTAGCCACGGCATTCGGATCCACACTGGCTGCAGCAGCAGCAGGACACGGAACAGTGACAGAAAACCTGGAAGAGACGGTTAAAATTAACACGCATTAAAATTAACATTGCTCCGTTCTTCAAATATAAGATACAAGGAACGCTGGTAGCCCCTCAGCAGTGGATGAAAACTACGTTTTAGAGGCATCTGCTCCTGCAGCTCCCCAGCACAGCCCTGGATTTCACCTTCGGAGGACGGCACTGAAATGGAGATGCCGGCAGGGCTTACAAGCTCAGCTCTCGAGACCCAGCAAGATGAGATTTTTTCCCCTCAGCTTCAAGAGAGACCTTTCTGAGCGTCTGGTCCAACTGCCTGAAATTCAGTGCTATTGTTTTGCTTTGAATAAAAATAGAGTAACTAAAAATAGCTGCCATTGAGAATGCTGATTCACTGTATTCCGTATCATACAGCAAATTGCTCCCAACTTCACTCAGGCTGAAAAACTAGGAAAATACTCTTTGCTTAAAACACAGCGACAAGCCCAGCAAAGCATCCAATTCTGCATTCATGTCACTGGTATAAAAGTACAAAAGATTTTCCTTTCCCTCTTCGATTTCTCATGATTTCAAAAGCTGATGATTGCACATAAATATATAAATAAAACCACCACAAAACCAAACCAAAGCAAAACCTTATTACGCTTTCTTTCATTGGTCAAAACTGTAAATTTCAATTTTTCAAAAATCTTTTTTTGCTTCCCCATTTTCATTTTTTAAACAAAAAAACAGGTTAACATAAGCCTTAAAAAAATCATTTTCATTAAAACTGTCCATTATGGAAATGGTCACTCCCACACTCAGAGGTCTCCCTATCTTTGCTGATATGATTAATATGTCCAAGTCAGTGATTTTGCAAGACCTCACTATATATAAGTACTTGGATTTGTCATATTACAAATTGCCCGGCAGGACCTCAGGAGTAAGAGGTGGATTTGCTTTCACCCTTCCATGACAAGACACCCAAAAGACACGAGAATGTATTTGTTAATTCTAGAGCTGAGTTTTACTAGAAGCAACTAGAGTAAATACATATTTATTGCACAGAAAAATACGACAGTGAAGAGAAATGAAACTGTTTCTAAATGATCTCCTCAGTGTTCACTTTGCCCTTCCAGGGCAGGTCCTTCTCTCTTTCTTGCCTTCTCCAATCACTTGCTTGATTAAAAATTAGAATATGAAATCATTTTCTTTCTCTGGGTCACTGAATCCCACCAAGGACAAAGCACATCTGAGTAGTCCTACACACGCTGCCTCCTCCTTCTTGTTGGGTTCCACAGTTTTTTCTTCTTTGCTTCCCCCTGCACATCCCTTTCAGTCACCTAATTTTCCCATTGATGAGCAAGGTGTCTGAAAGATGATGTGACAAAACCATTTCTTTTCCCTTGTTCCCAGCACTTCTGAAAGTGAGACCTGTTTAATCCTTTCTGAATTCAGTTTAGGATGAACACAAGTTTCCCTAGTTCCCTCATCCCACAAGCCACACTTGCCATCCAGCCATTCACCTCCATGAATGGAGGTGCTCTGGAAGGGGAAAGGTGCCTCCTTTTCAGCCCATCATGTTTGGTTTGTTAAGCATCTTTTAGGGATTCTTCCCTGCAGAAGTGATGTTCTAAAATACTGTGGAAAAATCCAGAGCATTTTCTCTGTTCATCCTCTTCCTAATCACAGCTATAACCTCCTGTATGTCCTGCTAATGCAGGAGAAAACCTCTCCTCTGCCCCAGTTCCCTCGAGCGTCTCTGACAACCAAGTCTCCAAAGCCTCAAAATGACCCTTTTATCACAGATGGTTCTTTCCTCCGAGGAAAGGTGGATTTTTCATCCCTGCCTCAGGCATCTTAACACTCCTCTCAAGCACGTCCTCACTCTGCACTCGTGATCCCATTTTGTTGCTTCTCACAGGGCAGACAAGTAAACTTGTTCTACAATTTTCACTCAGACCAAATGGGGTGCTTGACCAATTTCCCAGTCTTAAGTCCTTTTAACCCACTGAAATGTTTTCAAAACCAAGGCACCCAGTTCTCACCAGGCACTAAATGCCTCCCATTTTCATTTGCCTTATTCTCAGAGCACCCTGGGATTAATTCCAAAGTTCTGTTGCAAGTCTTCTTCTAACTTGACTTAAATCCTACACCATTCTAAAGGAATGTCTCAACAAGCTGGTTTCTAAAGTCTTCACACACAGGAGGTGATAAAACCACTGCATCTTTTCCCTATTCTCATCACCTTAGAATAAGTAAATAAACTTGAAGACTGTAAGAGAGTTCTTGCTAGCCTTTTTCCTGTTTTAATATATATTTTGGAATCCTGTGTAAGATGTATTTATGTAAATATGCTCATTTTAACACATACTCTTCAGACATTCTGTTTGTGTGCGTGGCCCCACTGTGCAGTAGCTTATCTCTGCCGTGTTCCTACTGCTCAAGATTTTTAATCCCAGTTTAATCTCTGCCTAGCTGGTGAGCTGACTAGATTCTTGGGCTCTTAGACTTCCTTTCTTCTTCATATAAAGGTCATGCATGGGAATCATGGGATGAACTCAATGAATCACTTGGATTTCTTTTGTCTCCTGTACCATTCATCCATCTCAGGTACTACAAGCACACCTGGATCAGCAAGGAGGTCCAACAGCTGAGTTTCTGAACAACCCTTTGAAGAAAGAGAGGTCACACTGAAATTCTTATCCAGACTTGTGTGGAAGAATGCTACTGACTCTTCAAATACAAACCCTTCTGTCTCAGTCTTCAGAGGACACAGGTCTTTGTTCAATTCCAGCTCCCTGGCCTAGGGCTGCCTCAAGGTTCAAATTTTGCCTCTACCACCCCTGCTCTGGCACCCTGAGCGACTGAGTGATGGAGGAGCTCTGCTCCCTCCTTCAGAACAAGCATCATTAAACACTAAAAGCACTGTAAACTCCAGAGCTCCATGTTATTAGCAAAATACATAAAACATGGAACTCGTGAATAAGAAAACTAAAAGCAAGATGAATAAAAGACTTTTAAGAAACTCCCCTGTTCCATTGTGGTTTCTTTTTTTTTTTTCAGGCTTGTTCTCAATCCATTAACAACCTAATTTCACAAATCCCTATGCACCCCTGAAATAAGTCTTTGTTTCCCTGTTTGAACATTTCCAGAGGTTGCTGGTTTTTCTCTCCTCAGTCTCCACTCCTATCCAAGGCTCCTTTCTGACCAATCTCTATCCCATCCTCCAAAAAGCTGCTTCCCAAAAATACCCTCCGATACTCTCAGGGAATGCTCCATTCTCCCTCCTACCAGAGACTTGCACCTGATGGCAAACACAGCAAAACAAGGAACTCTTCCCCCCACCGTGGTCAGCAGAGACACAAGAAATTCAAACACCAGACATGATGAAAACTGAGGTTTTCAAAAAGGCCCAAGAGCTCAGCTTGATGAAACCTTCATTAACACGATCTGAGTTCTTATTTCCCTTTTTTCTCTGCAGAATTTCCTATTTGGTTCATGGAAGGTACACTGAAGCCATGACCAGGCTTCTTAGTGCAAAGTTCTTGGTTGTTGGTTTCAACCACAGCTCAATGAATAGATGACCATTAATGTTAATTTTTTTGTTTCTCTAGTTGAAGTTTTTTTTAAGAAAAAAGTTCTTCAGAACTCACTACACATAGAAGTGATACACAACCATAACCACCTTCTTTAGCCAACTAGAAAATTGTTGTTTCCTTGATAACTGTACTTTTAGCATCTGCAAGAGGCATCCAAACAGCCTGAATCAAGTACCAAACTTCATTTTATTTAATGTTTTGAACATTTTACATATATATATATTTATATATAGTAAGTCATAGATACAATAGCAGATTGGGACTGTAGTGAGAGTGAGTCCCACTGCACTCTTTGGAAAATTCCAAAGCAAATGGATTAAGGTTCCAGAAGCAATTAATCATTTGAGATTCTTTCCAAAAAAAACAAAACAAAAAAGCCCCAACTTCCATTTCAGCACTGTTTACTAATTTTATTTTCTAATATCCATTATTTCCACCTGAAAAGAAGTTAAATGGTATTTTAGCAAAAGGTGTCAATCCTGGATACCATTTTTTTAAAAAAAGCTTGTCATCAGTTTTTTGTTTTATTATTTGACACACATTAAGAAGAAAGTAGGAACAATCTTTTGAAAACTTGGACAGCTGGCATCTCTTCACACAAAAAAAAAGAAAATACATTGTGTTGTAAAGAAAATTATTTACTATTTGCCATAATGGATTTTTAAGGTTTACTTGCAAATGCCTGGTAAATGAAAAGGCACCTTTCTCTTAAATTATTTTGAAGCATAAACAATTAAACCAGACCATAAAGTCCTCTTTAAATTTTTCCACTTCCACTGAAGATCATCACAACTTGGCTACTTTACAGCTTTACCAGGGTAATAAACATTTGTTCAATGAATACTGAAACAAAGACAAAAACTAGAACCAGAAAATACATCCTTGTCTGTCTTCAATAAAAACTTAAAGTAAGAATTTAAAATGACAAATATGTGGATTTCCCCTATAAAAACTGCAGGTGGCCAGAAAAATTTCAGCCAAGCAAGCTTACCTACAGATTCAACTACAAGATCCTACAAAATGTAAAAAGAATAATCAGGACACAAGACACTGCCTGGGACAGGACTACTCAAAATCAGATGCCAACCAGAAACAAAGTATAAAGGGAAGTAAAAAAGGTAAGAAAGCTATCAAAGTTTGGAGGCTCAGTCAGTAGAAACAAAGATGCCTGGAAGAGAGAATTGCAAAATTATTTAGGTTGGAAAAAGACCTCCAGGAGCATTTTAGTCCAATCATGAACACAACACTGCCAAGGTGCAGCAGTAGAAGATCCTTGGGACAAGTGTGGCCAGGCAACTTTCAGAAGCTTCAACTAAGGCATCCCAAAATCAGATGGTCACTTTAAAGATCATTAAGAGTTGAATGTACACTCAGTCAGATTTCAAGGGAAAGGGCTTCCACCTAAGTGGTAGCAACAGCTCTGATGACCAGGAGCTCCTACACAAAAAAGGAAGGGGAAAGAAGATTCCTCTTCCTGTACAGCTGAATTCATCAGTTCCCATGATTAAAATGAGATCTGTACCAGCTACAACTTGTGAAGGTGAACTCTTGCTGAAATAATTCACAATCAGATTATCCAAAACCAAACCCATCTCAAAAGAAAAAATATTTTTCAGTCTTAAATACAATAAAGTTTTGCTCTGTGCCACCAGAAGAGACATGGAATCAGGGTGCTTAACAGTGACTTTGGGCTTCAACTGCTCAGCACCATTGCTTAAAAAATACTGGAGTCTTTTGGCAAGAAAATGCAGGCCAATTTTATGTAACAACTTTCACTACACTAAGAGCTACTCGTAAACTGAAATGCAAACAACAAAAATTATTTTGACAGTAGCAAAAAAACAATCAGTCAACACTTTCAGCAGTATCTGGAAAAAGTCGTTTTCCATCTATGGAGAACATCAGCATGTGATGCTCCAGGAGATGGGTATATCCTGAATTTCTAGTTCCTAACTCCACAGGGACAAACTTCACAGTGTTTTGTGGTGATAGAGCCATTCCCTTGCCCAGACTGCACAATCCTTTGTTGCTGGGTTTGACTTGTCCTCGGATCTTGTTCTTTACAGCTTCAGCTCTTTCTTCCTCTATCTCAGAAAACCTCACCCTTCCTTGGACTACAGAGGAAGCATATTAAACTAATACAATGTCACTATGATGTACATCTCAGACTTTTACAGGCTGAAGATGCTCTCCTCTTATTACAAAGCACGACCAAGTATTAAAAACATGAGAACTGGCAGAGAGATTTCTTACCAAATGCCCTTCTAAGAGAAATAATCATTCAGTTGAGAGAAAAAAATTATTTAGTGTGAAGTTCACCTGGTTTAGCACTAAATATTATTCAACAGCTAGTCTTAAGATAAATATCAATTTTTATCTTTAAAGCAGAGTTTATTTTTTTTAAATGTTTACTAAAAACAGTCATCACATACTGAGAATTTCCACGTTCAGCCTGCTAACACTCAGACTAATTTGCCTCATATAAGCCCTCCAGTAAATCCAAAGCCCTTTTCCCTTGTGTATTAGCTACCAATTACTACAACACAGATACTAAAATCTCAGAAACAAAATAAATGTTGGTACCTAGATAACCCTTGCCTCTGAACAGATTTTGCTACATCAAATAAGTGTATTTTTTTTTCATTTCAAAGTTCTGATGCACACCTGTTTGTGAAGTTTTGGTGTTTAACACCACGAGGATGAACCCAGAGACACTGCTGACTGCAGAGCTACACAAACCACCACTGCTCCCATCAGAAAAGAGCCAAGAACCAACATCATTCCCACCAGGAAGAGGCCAAGAACCAACAGCTGAAAGCAACTCTATGGCTTCACCACCTGCTGCTGAGGCCATCTTTACCCACTTCTCATCCCTGACTGTTCATTCCTCCTTCCTACAGCTGTGCCATGAACTAGACCTTGGTACTGACCCTGGACAAATCTGATTTTGCTGCTTTTGTTGCTGGTTCTGCAGTGGGTTCACCCACAGCTGCAGGAGCACCAGGCCAGGACCAGGGGCCAGCTGGCAGCCAGGCAGGAACTGGGGGATGCTGACTGCTTCCTTCAGCAGTTCTGCCAGTTTATGCCAGCTTAAAATTCCCATGAAACTATGCAGAATTGGGCATATCCAAGTTAGAAATGCGGCAGAACACAACAACAACAAAAAAAGAAGCAAGCACAGACTGTTTGTCCCATAGAACAAATTACTAAAAGAGATGTTGAAATCCTCATTTCTAAGTAACTCCCAAGTAAGCCAGCCTGCCCTTCTGAAAAACATTTTCAGCAGATGCCTGTTAACTTTTCAATTTTTCAGTCAAACATAAGCTACTGAGCTCAAAACAGGGAGTAACAGTTACATGTAATGACCTGCAACACCCTAAATGTCAGACTAAATTACTCAACAGTTCCTTCTGCCTCCCATCTTTGAAATGCAGATATATTTTCGTTCCATCCCTGGCTGTGTCAGATCAGCAGGCTTTAACAGTTTGAAACACGAGAGTCAAATTTAATGATATCCCTGCCTGGAACAAGTCCAGGGGTTCAATCTGATTTCTTCACATAGAAACAAGCAGCTCTTAACATTTGATCTGGAACTCATACCTCGTTAGGAGGGAAGCAGCAGAAGTCTCACCCGTTCCTGGTTCCAAGCTGCTGATAAGGGTGAAGGAAAAGGAGAAGGAGCTGTGCTATGCTAGAGCTGGTCACTAACCCTGTCAAAACCCTCAGCTGTGAGTGCAGGGAATGATAATTCTGCCTGCCACGAGCAGACAGCTTCTGTGAATCAGGAATCTTCACGTTCAGAAGCTCTAAGGAGGAGGGTCAAATCAGAAACCTTGGCTTTCAGCACCGTTCTTCATGCCTCAGTATGTTATGGGTGAAGGAAGATGCCTTGTCTCTGCCTCAGTAACTGTGTAGTATTTCATCCTTTGCAAAAAAAAAAACCAAAAAACTCTAAATTTACAAGACGTGTAGCACTTGGCAGGATTTCATAACTGCTGAGTGACTGAGATGAGCTCATTTAACACAATTTTGAAATAAATGTATTATTTTATATAGCTGAGCCTATACATTCTGCAAGGCAATGAGAGAGGGGAGGGATGATACAGAGCATGGCCTGAAGAGTGTGGACTGTTGCCAGTGCCCACACACACTTATCCCTCTCTTTTCCAGCCTCTGTCACATACACACACCCCCTGGAAAGAAACAATTGGCTCGGGGCAAGTAGGAGCATTTTTCCAGTGCTGCCAACTTCTGCCAAAATCCTATTTTCACTTTAAAATAAAAACTGTGCTCGTTTAACTACAAGATCCTTGACTTACATAGCAACACCTGTCAGAGAAGTAGAAATAAAACAAGCAGGGCAGGGAATCAGGATTTTTTCCAATTCTCTCCTGCTTTCTGTGTGACCAAGAAAAGTGGAATTCATCACCACCATGGGCAAACCACACTTTTAAATCCATCATGCAGAGACAGACTGTGGAGTGGAGAAGAGTGGTTAGGAACAATCAGGGATATGCAGGATGGGAACCAATTGCTGGGAGAGCCAAGCCCACTGCTTCTCACACCTGATGCTTCTGGCTTTACACACCTCAAAAACCAATTGTAAAGAAATACCCTCAGCAACACAAGGCTTTAAAGTCCTCTTACACTTTCTGCCAATTCACAACCTCTGTTTAGATCTGCTCCTTTAAGTAGCCCAGGTGTGGGATTTAAAACAAGCTCCTCAGCTGAATGAGCTGCATGTAGCTGACACTGACACCGTCAGCATAAAAATCCACTGCTAGAGATTCCTTATCCTATTATTTATATTAGTCAATAATATTAACTAGGTTTCACATACCAAAAAAAAAAAATACTTTCAATGTTGCTTCTAATAACCCAAAACAAAAAAAAAAGCATTTCAATCTTTCAGAAAATACTCAAAATTATCAAGTACATGTACAAAAACACCCATTTAAGAGATACCAGCAACCCAAGGATGACTGAGAAATAATTTTTTCTGCAGTTTAATTCCAACACTGACTGCCAGACTGTCTAAGAACGAGATTGAGCAAGCCAGGAGGACAAGTGGCAGCCTACTCATGTACCAGGCAATTCAGCAAGGGCTGAGAAACAGGACAAATTAACCCATTTTCAGCTTGGGCTGATCTGGTTATATCACCAACCCGAGCTACAAACCAGCTCGGGAATCAGAGCACAGACACTGCTGTCACTGAGTAAGCACATAAAGGAGGCCAGAGGCATCAATCAAATTCAGGAGGGAACTGTGTAGGTAATAATCACATAAATATGTATGTTTAGGGATAAACTAAGCAAGATTTTTTTTTTTTTGGTAAATAGACATGTTTAAAAAAAACCAAGAAAATTCCTTCTCTTTTTTAGAAGCCAGATCTGAGCTGTTCACCGTGGAAGGATCCCTGTTTGATCAATGCTGACAGCACACAGATAGCACTGGAATTCTCTCCCTGCACTACCGTGTTTATGGTCCAAGTAATGCAAAGGTCAAGAATGAACACACCCAGAACACAAAAGACACCCACTCTTGTGCATAATTGAGAAATATTTACTCAATTAGTCATAAAGAAGTTAATTTATTCCTCGAACGACTGAAAATACCTTAAAACTGCATCACATTTCCTATAAAATAATTAAAGCCCTAAATCAGTTCCACAAGAGAAACGCATTCCTAACCACGACTAAGGCATGAACACTGCCAGATCTCCTCATGGAAAAATAATTATATTGATTTAAATACAACAACGAAATTATTGTTAGTAATAGTAGCTGCAAGCTTGCAGGAATTTACTAGATCGAGCAAAAATTAACAGCATTTTAAAAAATTTCCAGAGAAATTCTATATAAAACCCCTTGATTTGAAACAAATCATGCCCTTTTGTGAGCACCACAGTAAGTTATACTCAACTATTAAATGAGTATTAAACTAACCCAGTTCTCCATTATATAAGTTGCCAAGAGAATGCTCTTTCTTTTCATCCTGATTTCCAGAAAAAAATGTATTGAAAAACTGCTTCTGCTACAATTACTGGAGTCTGAAGTATGACCAGTAATTTACAATCAGCAAAAGACATTTCTTACCCCTAAAAAATTTAGAGATAAAAATATTTTAAATCTAAGTACAAAAATTTAAAAAAAAAATTATCACAGTAGTCATGACAACCCCATTCCCTTTCCTTCTGCTCACCCATGTCATCAATACGATACCTAAAATAATCCATGGTAATTAAACTATCTGCAAGAGACATCGACTTGTGCAGAAAATAATTCTAAAAGAACTTACACCAAAAACTGTCAGGGTTTAATGCCAGCCAGGAACTAAGTTCCACACAGCCCCTCACTCTCAGCACAGGGGGATGGGGAGAACTGCTAAAAGTTAAAACCCGTGGGTTGAGATAAGAACAGTTCAATAATTTAAATTAAGTAAAATATCATTATAATAATAGTAATGAGAAGAGAGGTAATAAAAAGAGAGAAAACAAGAGATGCACAAGTCACCAGTCATAAATACCATCCCAAAACACCACTGAATCCTCCTGGATAACATCTCCCAGTTTATATGCTGGGCATGATGTCCCATGGTATGGACTACCTCTTTGGCCAGTTCAGGGCTGTTGTCCCTGCCATATCTTCTTCACCAGAGCCTGGGAAACTGAAAGTCCTTGATTTGGAATAACCACTCCTTAGCAGAAACCAAAATATCAGGGTGTTATCAACGCTGTTCTCACACTGAATCCAAAACACAGCACTGCACCAGCTACTAGGCAAAATTAACTCAATCCCAGGCAAAAACAGGACAGACTTGTTAGTGTGACCTCAGTTCCTGGAAAAAATATGGAGAGGATTATTCTGGGTGCTGCTGAGAGTCTTTTGAAGACTACAACTGCCAGGCACAGTCAACACAAGGTTAATTCATTTGATATCCATCTATGATCAGGTCAGCTGGCCAGGAGAGGAAGGGGATTTAGTTTTCCTGGATTTTAGTAAGGCTTTTGGTACTCCCAGCATCCTTCTGGACAAGCTGTCCCACTGTGGGATGAGCAGGTTCACGGTGCTCTGGGGGACAAACTGGCTGAAGAGCTGAGCTCAAAGAGGCTCCAGCTGCCTGGGGACTGTCACCAGCAGTGTTCCTCAGGGATGAGCCCTAGGGCAGTCCTGTTCAACGTATTTATCAATGACTTGGATATTTTAACCCTTTCAGAAGCCCTGAATTGCTCAGGCAGCTGGAATAGATGATCGCTGTAGGTCCCTTCCAACTGAAATATTCTGTTCTATGCTAACATTTACACCAGGGTGTAAAGCAAGCACCAAGTGGGAAAGATCCCACCTAATCATTTCAGCAGGGCACTTAGTGCCCATCTAAACCTTCCAATAAAATCTCCAATTTCACCACTATGATTCAATTTTTACTTTTCCTCCCATTATTTCAACAGCAGGTGACATGTCCAGAGATGGTGAAATCATTTGTGAACATCAAAGCACAGCCCTGTAATTCTGCACCTCTTTAATCAATCTATACAAGTATTTTAAGACTACAGTCAACTGCAGTGCAGAGTCTGATTACAAGAACAGAATAAAACTCATCAGGACTATTTCTGGGATTTTAATGACAGAGTGGCCAAGGTAGCACCATGGTGTCTATTATGCATCTACACTTGCCAGACTAATTTTATTCTAACGCAGTACATTTCCCTCTGACTGCTTGACTCAATTCTTACAACTCAAGAAATTCTACGTCAACACATATGTTAAAAAAGGAGAAGTGCAATGTTAGTAATTCTCCATTGTACCTTCAGAAGCTTTTTCTGGCATATACTGTTTTCTTTTTGGAAGACAAAAGACCTGGATTCTACGGATTTCCACAGAAAAACAGCCCACCTGTAATAAACTCATATTTCTTACAAAGCACAGTAATCAAATCACAGATTATTTGGATTCGTCTCAATTGTCCACACCAAGTACCAGCTGTCCAGGTACCCCTGTAGGTAAAGGAGATCAACTTCAACTACCAGAGCTTTTAGAATGGTTCACTTCACCAAATCCAGTCTCTCCATGAGAAAATGAAGAATCACATCCTAAACTTCTTAAGGTAGTCCTCCACTGGCTGTAAAGTCCAGACTAACCTGCTCAGATCAGTCATTCCCTGACACTGCTGTTCCCGGAGTCTGGAGGGATTCATCTTGTCAGCAATTTTAAGTTTCTCCTAGGTGGTTTCAAGGCAACACTCCCGTCCAAAAAATTAAACACTTGGCAAAAGAAACATTTGTATTTCTGATATCAAAAATTATATACGCAAGCCCAGAATATTAATTAAAGACACAGTGACCTCGTGGTCATCAGCCAAGGAAATGACGCTTAGGACAAAGACATTCTGCCCTCCTGGTCTGACCACAACCTCCCTCTGTTGACAAGATGATATTTCATCCTTCTATGAGAGAAATGAACCATCACATCTGATTTTATTCCCTGAAACTGCTGAGTCTCTTATACCTAGAGAGGATACAAGAGATAGACAAGACCTTTAGACTGAAGAAAACAGAAATTAAATGGAGGTAGCAAAGCACAATTTATCTTCTGCACAGTATAGAGGATTTCCCTTCATCTGATCTTTACATCAGTCAGTGACGATGTCTTATAATTAGACAGTAACTCACATAACACAACTTGCAAGACTGAAACACCTAATACTACTAATTTACTCAGCATTTGATTAAAAAACAAAAAAAAAAAAAACAAAAAAAACCCCAAAAAAGATCAAAAAAACCCCAAACAAACAAAACAAAACACCAAAAAATCCCACCCCCACACCAAAAGAAGCCAAACAAACTCAGTGTTTTCTATAAAAAAAAAATTAATCAATGCTGAAGTCTTCTAACCAAAAAATAAAATTACCTATTACTGAGTATTTGCCACATTGAGATCCAGAAAAGCTCCTGGGCTGTTTTAACATGCACTTCACTGACATTGACCTGGAGTCACCAAGGGGTTTGACTCCTTAAGCAAGCACTATCAGGTCTGATCACTGCAGTCCCTTCCAAACCTCCTAGTTTGTCATTCCTGTTAGTGATTCAGCTGTATTCCACAGAAGAGAAAAACACCCTGAACAATACCAAGAATAACATCCTTCCTTTCCCGTTCGGATACATTTATGTCAGTCATCTTCCTCTCCCAAGAAATTTCAAGGCATCTTTTGAAACACGGAGCCGTAATTCCATTGGAACTTATCAGTCCTGTGGTTGAAGAAAGCTGAGCAAGCTTCACCCTTAGTGGCCAACAGCACTGAGATAACTGAGAATTAATGGAGTTGGGAAACTCTCTCTGGGTACCAATTTGCACTGTTTCTGTTGGAAGAAACCCACTTGACCAGCCCTCATGCACTGAACAGACTCCAGTCCCCATATGTACACAAGAATTGATTTAACTTATTTATTTCTATCCTATTCACATTATACAGGGTGAATATTCTGCGTCTTCCTTCATTCTCCTTCTCTGTTCTGCCACTCTCTGTTTCGATTTGAACTTGAAGAATATGTTATCAAATAGCATCAAATGTTGTTATCAAATTCAACAAACTGAGTAAAGCAAATGAAGGGAACAACCGAATGCCCTGGAAATGGTGTCTGGAGAACCCAGCTGCCAAATGGCCACGGACACACTCTGTACTTTTCCACTGTTTGGTTAAAAGCTGTTAAGACAGGTCACATGGAGAGATGGAAAAGCCTTATTTAATCCCATGTTGGTTCAATTACCTTTCATCTTCAATAAGCCAACTCCACTGGGCTGCAGCATCTATTTCCCGTAAGACAGTTAAAAAAACAAGTGTAAAAACACTCCTCTGCCACCCAAGGCACTCTGTGTGACTGCTGCACCTGGATCTCCCCTCCTGCACCCTGGATATCCATCAAAACTGCACAACAGATGGTTTTGGGTAAAGCCCCTGAACATGAACTTCTCTGCTCCAGCTCCCAGAACTATTTACATGACAATACAGACATGAAAGGCACAGAAATTGCTTTCCTGTTAAAACACATCTTTCAGGTCAAAACAAAAGATTATGTTCTAACACTGACAACTATACAATGTACACGTCTTTGTCATTCCCAAACTCACCCAGTACCCCAATACTGCTGCCACCTGTGGCACTTAAAATTAGAAAATCCACTTAGCAATTAAAAACATTTTTAGTTTAAAAAACGTCTGAAGGGTGGAAACAAAAAAAAAGGACAAAAAGGTTTTGATGTAAAGCAGGAGGAAAAAAACTATCAAATATTGAGTACAGCAAAATGAAGATACATTTATTACTGGAAAATAGCTGATGTAACACTTTGATTGTTTGTTACAATGGTAAGATCAATTCCAGAATTCCTGATTTATCCTTAGAATTTTCAAAAAGCGAAATGCAGATGATTTCTTGAAAATTTTGTTAGTTATGCAAAACTGGTTTCTTACTTTTAGGCTTACACTGGCAAATTACGAGAGAAAAAATTGGCAAGTATTAGAGAAGCTACACCAAAACCTACATCACTCTACAACAACACGATCTGATTCTGTCCATCCTTACTGTGTAGAAGATGCATTTTTTGTAAATACAGTTGCAAAGACAGAGGTTTCCACCAGCACTAATGCAGTTCTACACCAGGGCAAACAAGCACGAAATCTGATTATTCACTGAAATGACAGCATAAAAGTCCTGAAGAGTTGTGGAGACAAGGAAAGCCTTCCCTTTTGGTTTTTTTTTTTGGTTTTTTTTTTGTTGTTTTTTTTTTTGTGGTTTTTTTTTGGTTTTTTGTTTTTTTTTTTTTCTCATTTAGTCTTCTGATTAGAGCAAAAAAATCCTCAGTATATTCTGGAAGTAAACCGAGCTATTTGGGAGAAGCACTGCAGTTCTGGCAACCAGCTGAGAAAAACTGATCTATAACAACCTCCTATTTTAGCACAGCTGAACTTCCTCAGCCCCTGCCTCTGTTCAGCAATTCCTTTTCCCCAGCCCAGATTATCCACCTGGGAAGCTGAAGGCAGAAGGCTGCTTCAGCCCTGCTCTGCTCTTTGGAACACCTCACAGGGCTGCAAAACACAAGTCTGGCAAATCTGTCGTAATGGAGCCTAAATGCTGCAGAAATTAGGATTTCACGTGTGAGTACACTCCTAGTGGTAAATGCACACAGGATCCTCATGTGCTACGTTACAAACACCAACACTCACAGTAGTGGTGCCATCTGCACTGCTCCTTTTGAAGTGCCTGCCCATCAGATGGTTGCCTGCTGTAACCTCCTGCCTCCCTCCATCCTGCCCTGCCCTGCTCCTGCTTCCAAGTGTGTCCCAGCTGTCCATCCCCGAGTCTCACAGCTGAGTTTATGAGGCATTATTTAATTTGATAATACCCACAGAACAAGAACTCAATATTGATCTGTTTCCTTTGCTCTCAAAATCTGAATGATTATCTTAATGCACCGACTTGAATGACTTCCAGAGGACTCGCTTTTAGTCAAAGGTTAAAAATCTCTGTTGTAAAACAAAAACCTGATCAAATTGATGTGTGTAATTGAATATAACTTACAAAGCAATTTTTAATTTAAAGGGTCTGAATAATCAAAAATCTGCTTCCCTACAACACTGCAAATATTCCATGGTACTATAATTACTCTCTGTGTTGACACCCTGACAGTACAATCAACTATTCCCTAGCATGAACAAGAAATGTACTTCAATATTTATTCATCCTGAAAGCAAGTTCTCTTATTCCAGTAATCCAGTGTAACTCCTCAGCACACAGCAGCTTACCCAGCTTTTGGGAAAAAAAAAAAACAAACAACACAACAAATCAGAAAAATTCCCCCAACAAAACCCAACCCTTATTTTTAGCATTCTACAATTCAGTGTTGCAGCCTCATACTCATTCTCCTCATTAAATTAAAAAGAATCATCATCTTTCCTCTGGATAGTAATATGAGGTCTCATCTTCCCCTTCCACGCTCAGAATTTTCCAAAATTCAAATTAGATCATTCACAAAACCAGTGCAGACCTCTAATGACATTATACAGTGTTTCTGCTCATACATCAATCACTGCTTAGCGTATTTCAGGCTATTTTTAGGATGAGTGATTAAAAGGTCTTTTTAAAAATCATAAAGACAGACTGAGAAGCCTCAGTTACTAAAACTTATGTAGTAAATAAAAAGAATTTGAAGTACTTTGCTGAGTCAGGTCCTACTCCAGACTTCTAGAAAGTTCGGCAAAATACAGACAATCTCTGAAAATAAAATGTTGCCCTAACAAACTGTTGTGGGAATGTGGTGTGTAACTATTCTATCACCATCTGTTAAACCCCAGAGGGGGCAGTTTCCTGATCTCTTCCACACCCATCTTCAACCAGAGAAATTATCTCCCATTAATTGGCCATTGAGCCTGCCTGTGTGACTGATAACATGTTATCATCCCACTGTGAGAGATTCCACCCAGGGGGAGGAGCCAAACATTCCTGTCTGGATAAAGCCTGAGATTCAGAACAGCACAAGCAGCCTTTTCCAACTGAACTCACAGAGGAAAACCAGGCCCTTTTCTACCAGCACTGGACTTCCAGGAGAAAACTGCATCTTTTTCTACTGGACTGCTGCTTCAACCGAGCCACCATCTGCCACTCCAGGACTACAGACATCACCTGACAGGACTGCTGCAAACGCCCTGACTAAAAAAGGTGTCAGGTCGTATTCTGACTGACAGTGTTTTGTTTGTATTACTACATTTTACAATAAACTAGTAAAGAACTGTTATTCCTGCTCCCATATCTTTGCCCGAGAGATCTTTAATTTCAAATTATAATAACTTCGAGAGGGAGGGAGGTTTATATTTTCCATTTCAAGGGGGGGTTTCTGCCTTCATTACCCTCACCTGTCTTTCAAGCCAGGACACAGACCTTAATAATTTAGCCCAAATGATGAAGAATTAATTGGCCCAAGAGACTAAAGCCCAAGATCTGCAGAGTGCTCAGTCTTGTCCACAGAGTCAGTACAGATACTCAAGGTTTGTACTTTGGAACCAGGCTGGATCCTTGTTTTCCAACAACTGAGGGCCTCACACAGAACACCAAGTTTCTGTTAGAGACTGATTCTCATGAAAAATAATGATAAAGTCAACAGAACTGATGGGAATACAAATGGATGAACAGGAACTCTAGTCTGCAGGAAAATTAAAATGCAGGATTTACTGCAAAGATGAAAGAAATGTGTGAAAAATTAAATTGTGTTAGACACAAAACACTGAGGGGAAGGTGAACAAGTGTGTTCAACACAGAAATTTTGACAAAGCAATTATGCAACAGTTCCGGACCATGGGTTTTATCAAAGGGAGATTCAGTGGTTTGTTTTTCAGTCTGACAAAATGAACTATAGAAATAAGTTTCAATATTGAGGAAAATGTCTCCCAATGAAATAAGTTTATGAAGCCAGAGAAGTAAAATCTCATTAATTCCACAAATATTATTTTTCATGAAGATGTAGTTCAATCTTGACCACATCTACCATGGCAAAACAATTAATACGTTTTCAAAAGTCACTTAGAACTGGGTTGTGCTCCTTTTTGTAGCCTCAGGGACTATTAATTTGGAGGAATGAAATGATGCATTTTCACTTTTACACATCACAGGGACTATTACCAAAGTAACAACAACATTTATACACTGAAAGCCTGTAGGATTCTATTCTATACAACAGCAACACACCACACTTACTAATAATCTCTGTCTTAGTTTCTCTTTCTCTCCATCTGGTGTTATTTCCGTACATCCTTCAGTAACTTCAAATTTGAAACCATTTTTCATTTTCTCGTGTCATTTTATCTGAAGCATATGCTTCAGTTATCATCTTTGTCTGCATGTGTGATATCAATAATGATTCTATACAGAAAGAGTCAGATTCCAAAGTCTTTATTAGGTAACAGCTTGCCTGAGCAACATGGGCAGTCTACAAACTATTTAAATCTATTAGACTAATTTCCATATTACTCAATCTGACACAGACACTGTACATCAGAATCTAAGTAACCACATATAGACAAGTAAAAGAAAAGCTATTTGCAAACACTGTGAAAGATCACAAACAGATTAAATGAAGATTACAGCGAACGCCACATCAAATCCCAGCCGCTGATCCACCTCACACAGTGTCCTGCCCAGCAGGAAACAGCACAGACATTTCACAGAAAGGTGGAAGAAATTCCTGCAACACAAAGCTGTAAAGTAAATGGTAAAAAAAGGGATCACATCTACCTAAATGTCACCTATTTCTGGCAGGCAAATGCCCTCAAGAATCCACGTTCTGCTTCACCGACAACGTAATCCCCGGGAGATTTCCTCATGTCATCACACTCCGGTTTTGTCCATTACACAACTCTTTTCTTTAATTTCTAGTAAAATAAAGTATCTTAATTAACACATTACTATATGGCACCCACTCAAGACAAAATTTTCCAGTACCAAACCAGTTAATAGGAAAAGGTAAACAATTAGCTCCTTAATATCGCGGTCTGTGTGTCCTCCTAGTGATAACTATCTGAAACTGCACCGATCCACTGCTACGAGCTCGCTCCTTAACTCCTCATTTCCCTCATTTCACTTTGATTTTGGGTAATTCCAGCTGTCAAGCCACATACTGCTCACTGTTACTCACCCAAATAAAGCCCCCACAAGCTCAGCACTAGGTATTCGCTGAGAATAAAACCCCGATGCAAAGATAACTAGTAACTGCAGCACAGCAAATACAGAACCAATAAAGCAACTTAATGTTTCAGAAGAACAAACAGTGCAAAGTACTTCAAGGTTTAGCTTTTTAAGCAACACAGACAACTAAGTGATTCCAGCATAATTTTCAGCTAAGTCTGTGTGCCAGTTTCACCCAAAGACAAAACACTTTAAACCTAAGAAAACATGAATGTTCCTCCAATTGGATCATAGTTGAAGATTCATGAACTTCAATTTTATTTCTACAAAGCAGCTGGACTACAGCAGGCCAAAGGCTTTAGGTTACTTTATCTGAACCCTTTTCTATCAGGGTTATTGCATTTTGTCCAAAACAGAACAAAGAAGAACTTCATCTTTTTTTTTTTTTTTTCCACCTGTCAGGTGACCATGCAGAGACCAGAGAACTGACAAAAAACAATTCAAGAGATATTCCCAGATTATCTCAGATGAATGGGAACACCAGCCTACAGAGGAATGCAGACATCATCGAGGCCTCTACCAGACAGAACCGAAAGGTCAAAGGACCTCAAACAAGGTACAACTTTTTGGGATTACCTGCAACTCTTACGACCACACTGAATTCTCCCCAACACCCAGGATAAAAGGAAGTACACGCCAGAAGATGAGGATACTGGTGCCACAGCTACACATTTAAAACCCAGAAAATGAGGGGGAAAAAAGGTATTATCAACAGAACAGTAAACACAGGAACCTCAAGGGGGTTTAAACCCCTCGTTCTTCCTACAGGGGTGAGAAAAGCCACAAAGTTGAGTTTTAGGAATCTCATTGCTATACAGGCGAAAGAAGTTAGAGACATGTAAGGGCTATGACAGACAAGCTATTGACAAATGCTAATTACCGATAAAATTACCATGGAAATTCAGAGGAATGTTGCCAACTTTAGGTTGACAGGCAGGGTGTCTTTCTGGAAATAGAGTTTATAGTTGTTATAAAACAGCATGATGACTGGCTAAAACCACAGTATTGTTAAAAGTGCTTGTAAATTCAAGAACTATTTGTATTTAAGAATTTCCCATTGTTATTACTTCTGTGAAGTCTGGCAAGTTTCAGCATGGTCATCCAAAAAAATAAGACCTGATCTGAAATGAATGAGTGTATTACTAACCCCAAAAATTCACATTTATCTTCGACATTCCAACTGACACATGATGTTCAAACACTCATTTTCACAGCAGAATCTCTGTATTTTCAGATACTGCAACACTTAGATAATTTATAAGTCAAAGCACTCCTTTAAAGGTGTTCTAGCTAGTCTTTATTCTGATAGGTTAGGTATTAGCCTTAAGTAGTACTTCAGCCAATAAAGAAAAAAATCTCCACGAAGTAGAAAAAATACTCAACTCAAATATGTCACTCAGGCATTTTAGGATTATACTGTTATTTAAAAAAAACCATACACTTTTTAATTATTTCAGTTCATCTAACCTGGTTTAAAATAATAAAACCGCAGATTTAATTCTATTAAAACTACTTTAGAATTCTAATTTTTCCTTCAGATATGCTTTTCATCTTTCCTGGTTCCCACACATGCTGACCTGCCACAGTTTAGTTAATTTATATTGCTCTATGAGGACCGTATTTCACTTCAAAGAACACATTTTGGTTAGAATCATCTCTTCTACATTATAAATGTCATACAATCCAAAACTGTGTCCTACGTGATGAGTAATAAAGCTTGGCTGCCTGTTTCCTTTATCACACATGCATATATATATATGCTTGGGGTTTTTTTATTATTGCCAAATCCTTCATGTCTTACAGAAATTTGATGGCTACTTCCATCTCCTGAGCAACAAGAGATAGGACAACAGGAGTTGTACCAGAGGAGGTTTAGGTTGGATATTAGGGAGAAATTCTTCACCAAAAGGGTGAAGTCCTGATCCCTGCAGGGTTTTAAAGGACACAAAGATGTGGTATTTGGGAACCCAATTTTTGCCAGTGCTGTGGGAATGGTTGGGCTCCATGATCTTAGAGGTCCTTTCCAAGCCTAATGATTCCAAAACCTACAAGTTTATAAGCCACTGACGGCATGAGAACTTTGCATTAAAAACATAAAAGTAATTCATTTCAACGGGTTCTGCGAGTAACTAATTGCTTTTTACACACTTGAAACTCAACAGGAAAATAAGAACATGGAGCAATTTTGCTGATGCTGGTTTCACCTCATTATTTCAAACCTAACTCTTTCAAACCTAACTAACCTAAACATCACTTGTCAATGTATGACTCAAAGTTTGCTAAAGCCTGAGACTATCAATACTTTCTATGTGTCAGACTATGTGTTCAAGTTGTTCCCATGCTCCCACTGCCTGCTTTGGGTTTTGTGAATTCAATTTCTCTGTGGTACCTCCTCCACTACATCCTTAGCCCTCTGCAGCATCACCCTCCATCCCTAGGCACCACTATTCTGCAGTGATATACAAGCTCTGGAGTAGAAACAAAAGTCAGGTGGTCCAGCAGCAGCACCAGAAGGAAAAACAAAAATCAGCTGAGTTCTTCTAAGAAGTACATTTTTAGATGTACCATGTAGAACAAGGTTTTCAGGAAGTGGCTCGTACCGGAAGCCAGTGACCTCACAGCTTCATGTAAACACCACACAATTACAACATGAAAAAGAGCAATATTCTCTCACTGCCACTTTCTTTTAGGTATGTTTGTTATTCACTCAACGCTTCCCAATTATGAAAACTGCAGATCAAAGGAATCAGGTTTTTACAGGTCTAAAAATACAGATCAGTGCAATGCTTGTGCCATATCCAAACAGTGAAACACCATTAAATCTCTGTAATATCACAACATTTCAACAATTTTTTTACATTTTGAATATTGGCTCCACTGTGCCAAACCCAAGACACAGATTATGTGAGCCCTCACAGCGACACCAACCACCAAAAATCCATATATTCTCTACCAACCCACCCCTTTTCCTTCCACTTCCAAAACTACCTGTCCCTACCTCTTATCCACCTTCTAAACCATCATGTCCATTAATTATCCTGCCTTTCCACATCCTTATGAAGGACTGAAGCAACTGTTAAATGCCATCACCTCCAGTGAGAACTGTGCTTCCCCATTCCAGTTCTGACTTGAATTGATTGAATACTCTTGATATTTATCATTGTTTGACATGTGTTAGAGTGGCTTTCAGGTTCTATTCATCTTCCCATTTTTTAAAGCAGGTTTAATCCTTTCTGCATTCTTTATGTTGGATTTGGATTTGAAGTATTTGGATTTGAAGCCTTCATTAGTTCTACCTAAATAACACAAAAATGTAACCACTCTCTTATGAGCTGTTACACCACGGACTGGAAGGAATTCCCCCATTTCTCCACTCTCAAATCTGAAGGATCTCTGTCTGGATTACCTCACTGAACAGAGTATTTCTAAGTGAGCTGCAACACCTCCAAAAACAACTGGACTTCACCATCTGCTCATTTAAATCCATTCATATATCCTGGGACATGTTTTAAATCTTGGTAAAAGAGAACATGCAAAAATCCAGCTCCTTTCAGCTCACAGACTACACTAAGTTCTCTACATGTAACTAGTAATGATCTTGGCTGATAGATACATAGAAGCTTAGAATTATAAATTGGTTGGGTTTGGGGATAAGTTGTGGGGTTTTTTTTCCACTAGTAATCCTGACTTTTGCTTATGGTTTTTCATAAAACTGAATTAGGAAAGGAGAACTAGGAGAATGTACAAAAAGAACTTAAATAATAGATGTGGGATGAATTTCAACAGCAGCAGATGTGGAGTCTAGGTAAAATACATATTCCCACCAGGTAAACACCTCCTTAATTTGGAAACTATAAAGGAAGAAAAATCCTAGCCCATTACTAAGTGACCGTGGGTCATCAGAGTGACACACCTGCTAAATAAAGCAACTGTGACCCCAATTTATGGCTGCTTGAGAAAATTCACCTAATTATTGTGTGCACATTGCTTAAGGCAGCTGGATTCACACTGGAACATGGAAAGAAAGGTGGGTTTTAAGTAGCAGGAATGGCAGCAGATGGTTAAGCTCTGCCTTGCAACTGCAAGCTCTCCCCTTGGCAGATTGACTTGGCCCATTTCACTGCAAGTTTAAAAGGACAAAAACACAAAGAAAAAAGGACATTGTCTGACCACTAGCCATGGCCTTAGACCTCAAACTCTCATTTCTCAGCCACGATCAGTGTCAGCAGTCACAGGACAGTGGTTGCTGGTCCTTGCTGCCTTCCAGAACACATGAATCCCTGCCTGGATGAGCTCCTGCTCTGCTGTCCTCTGCTCCATCAGTGGTTTGTGTTCAACTGCAGGAATCAGCTGAGAGCAGGGAGCAGAAGCAGCACCTGCAGCCTCCACACTGGGAAACAACAGGGGAGCTCCAGCTCCAAAATGAAAGGCAGGACCATGAGGTTTGTGAGGCAGGAAATGGAGGGCGAGCCGAGCACTCATTTCGTGCAGCCTCAGCTGCAGCAAACAACAGCAACATGATTAAGAATAGTTCCTTAAATCATGTTTGTGCTTTGATGAACGATTCCAACTGCACGTCAGAGCCCAGCACAGCGAGCTAAACTCACCACAGACGTTCTGGAGGAATACAGAGATCCTCAGGGACACTGTGTCCCAAGCTGGTTTAACTATGCTGGCTGCAGGCAAACCAAGGTGCAACGCCAGCTCCGAGCTGAGCCAAGAATGCAGAGCAGGCACAGTTTGGGGCAGTCAGGAGAATGGAAAATTCAATACTGAACACAGACTAGAGGCTTTGTTTGCTTACCTGACTGAAGAGGTAGTAAGTGATATAATTCCTGACCATAAAAGCATTAGAGTAATGAACACGAGCAAAGAGGCATAAGGCAAACTCTGCAATTATCACCAAAACATGAGCATGAAATGCCTCTTTAAGATGTTAGGCTGGCAATTTGAAGACTTTCAAAATCCTGGATGCTCTGAAAGTTGGAATCTTTCTTTTAATTCCAATAATGGAAGTAAAAAAACCTGTCCTTAAGACTGAGTTTGATTATTTTAAAGTCCAGATTACACAGCAATTATACAACATCAGGCTTCCTATATTAAGTGACAAGACTTAGAATCCTAGGAAACCATTTCCAGTTCAATATTCTTACTAGCAGTTAGCATTAATCCTGCAGGGATATCACCAACACCATCAGCAATAAGTATATTAGACCAAGAAACCAAGGTAAGAAAGAGAATTATCCAATAATGAAGAAATAATGAAGAAAACTGACCCAATCAAAAGTTCTGCTATCTAAAATAACCCCTTCAGCAACAACAACAAAAAAAAAAGAATAGAAACTGCAAGATCATCATCCAGAAAGCAAACAAAAATAGATATTCTATTTCTCTGACTGTAAAAAAAAGGTCTTAGAGAAACCAGAAGAACATACCAAACAATGCAAGGAGAAAAGGAAATGGTCACTAGCTATTAATGCAATACCGCAGTGAGAACAGGAATACATGGACAATGTTTCTTCATGATGTTTCCAAGTCTAAATGATCACTAATAATGTCTGCCATGATAGTTCACTTGCTATTTCATTAGCACAAACAAACACCACGGCTACTGAGCAAGTGCGAGCACCTCTAGCAGCTAAACTCCTCCAAACACATCAAAAGCAACACTTCTGACACCTTAAGTTGTAAGATTCACACATGCACTAGGGCAACATAACTGAAGCTCTAATTTAGACTAACAGAGAAGTAGTAAGAGGACTGCTAATTTTACGGGCAAGAAGCCTAAAACATTTATTTGGAAGCTAGCAGTCCCTGAAGGAATTTCTACATTGGTAATAAGTCAAACCTGAATGCCCCAAAACATGATAATTAAAGGGCAGAACAAATCCTTTAAGAGAAAATAACCATAGTTACAAATGCATGGTAATGAGTCATGTTAAAAGAAAAACAAAATATTTCCAGTATGTGAGCCAGATTACTGCTGGACCACATCAGTTTATGGTAAAACACAAGAACAGATTTTTAAACATTTGAAGATAAGCTCTTCAAAAGCCAGCATTATCCTGGGCCAACACATTAATCTAGCAGTAACACAAAGACATATCTTTCCATGAAATCTAAATTTAAGATCCCTGCATTATTCCTGAACTAACTTCTGCTCCACAGCTCCAGGCACTTGACATCCCTGAAGTTAATTCCTCCATCAATTCCAAGTTTCTTTCAATAAAAGGCACCAAACCCTTCTGTGTTTACACAATCAGGTCGAACACCAGCACTCATTAGGAAGAGCAATAAGCAAATCAACAGGAAGCACAGCCAGTTGGAAGGATTATGGAAGATCCCAGCAGAAATCCGACATGTGGCAAGATGGCACAGCGAAGTTGGGAGCCTCAGAACTGCTGCCTTGGAGCTGAGCACAGGATGACATCTTCCCAGATGAATACACAGCTATCCTCCCCACCAAAAGTTAAGTAATATAATGTTATAATAATATAACATGCAGTTTATTAAAGTCAATTGATAGGCTCCTAAAGTTAGCCAAAATGCCTAAGAGTATGTACTAGGAACATGAATTAGTAATAAGCAGATATAATACAGAGAAGTTCATTGAACTCTTGAAATTTGATTTTTGTGTACAGAGGAAACAATTTTGTTTGACTTTTTCTATTAAGCTGTGGACTTGGCAGTGCTGGGTTAATGGCTGAACTCAAATCTTAAAGGTCTCTTCCAATCTGAATGATTTTATGATTCAATTCTGGTCTCCCTATGTTAGCCATTTGTCTCTTCTTCACAGTCTGATTTTTAAATTTTACCCAACTGGGATTTCTGTGCTTCAGCACTTTGAGAACTGATGCTCACAGACAGAATCCCCTCCCTACCTCCTCTGCTGTGCCCTCAGTGTTAGTGACACTGACCTACACATACCAAATTCCCCAGGAGGAAAGGTGGCTGTGGATGCATCTCTGGACATCCCCTTTCCCTGCAGGGCCGGGGAATCCCAGCCCCTGCTGCCCAGGCATCCTTCTCTGCAGGTCCAAATCTTATTTATAACACTCACAGGAGATGAGGGACTTAGCAGCAGAACTGGAAACACAAACAGCTTGAATTCTGAGCTACCAGTGAAGCTGCTTAACATAATGTAATACTTAAATATGCTCTTATAAACCACAGGAGGGATTCAGCAGTAGATGGTACTATTAATATAAATATTATTTAACAGAACCCTTGAGAGACACAGAATGTAGAAGGGTCAGCTGAGTAAGATTAGTTGAAAAAACATATATTTATGATCTTCATCCATTTTAAACTAAATGCTAGCAGGGAAATTCATTCTGAAGTCAGCTCTGCAAGAAAGGCTGCTATAAAATCAGTCTTAAAAGCAAGCATCCTGAAAACCTTCATCTATCTAGTACACACAGTGAAGATGTCAGGAAAACATACCTTACAACCACAGGATGGGAAGTCACTTACTTACAGGCCCTGGTCTAGAGAAAAAAACTGGAATCATTATTTTATAGAAAGAAATTCTTCCCTGTGAGAGTGGGGAGGCCCTGGCACAGGGTGCCCAGAGAAGCTATGGCTGCCCCTGGATCCCTGGAAGTATCCAAGGCCAGGCTGGACAGGACTTGGAGCAGCCTGGGATAGTGGAAGGTGGCCCTGCCCTTGGCAGGGGGTGGCACTGGATGATGTTTAAGGCCCCCTCCAACCAAAACCATTCCATGGTCCCATTCCTCGCCCCAGAAACCTCTAAGTTATGAACGACAATGCTACAACCCATGGGAGCATTGCCTCCAGCACTGGTAAGAGCCTAAGATGGATTTTACCCATCCCTGTGCTTTAGGAACCTGGTGGCAGTGATGGGCAGAAGGGAACAAAACACATCAGGATGGAAAGCTGATCTGAGGAGTCTGACTGCGACTGCATGACAAGAACCTCCCTACTGCTGCCCTTCCCTGCTGGAATTTCTGCTCTTGCAGATTCCTTCTCTGCATTTCCAGAAACAACAAACCACAAAGATAACCCAGCACTCAGCAAAGAGGCAAAGTCTCCTTTTGCTGCAGGAAAAGCAGAAAAACATCTGAAGAAAAAAGAAAAATCATGAATGCCGTTCACAGGCAAAGGACAGATTTAGTCACCTCATTTTTGTTTCCAGCAGCAGCCTGAAGACAAGACCTAGGATGGACACTTACTGCAGGCACAACCATGAGGGAACATTTCAGTGGAAAAGTCATGAAGTGAGAAAGAATCACTGCAACATCTTTCAAAAACATGATGCATTTCTGTCCATGTTACCAGAAAGTACAAAGAACAGCTGAACAATGTTGTTTACGATCTTTGCAAAGATTTATGGATCAAATATGAAAATTAAATAAGCCAAGCATAGTTTACCCAGGAGAAACATCGCAGGCCAGAAGAGGTGTCACTTCATACAGTAACATTAGAGCTATACAAAAATTAAGGTTGACACAGCTACGAAAGAGACTGCATCCTAAAGTCTCAGAGCTGACTTCCAGTTTTCATCTAGCCAGGGAGATTTTTCTAAAGCAGCAGAATTAGAAAAAAATAAATTACATTCCTTGTCTACCAGGAATTGTGTGCACATCACAAACCTGTGCTTCAAAGCAGACTTGACTTTGGGTAAATACAATTTTTTCATGGTAACTGATCTCACAAGAAACTGCCAGAAGACGCATTAGCACTTTATCAGCCTGCAGCATCTGGAACAGAATTAAACCTGTTCATGATATAGGAGCACTTTGTAATTGCAAAAGTGAACATCAACAAATGGGATAAATACAGCCAGATACATCCTACAGAGAACTTGACCAGGAGAGCATTAGATATGACAAATTGTGTTTATAGCATTTACCTGATCCAAGCAACCAGGAGAATAATCTTACGTAAACCTTCTCAGAGTAACTTTACCCACAGGAACATCAAGTTTGCTTTACAGGAAAAGGCTACAAGGGCTTGTTTTTGAAACCAGTGCTCTTTAAATGGCCAGGGATTGCAATCTATCCTGAAAAGGGAGAAGTGCACAAAAAAGATAAAAAATGGAGCAATGAGGGTTCCAATTTGGAGCTTGAAATCCATTGCAAGAATCATACTGCACATCTGCTTGCAGTAGTGAAGGGCTGGATCCTGCCATCCAGGCTGCACCATGAGGATCTGTTTTCCATGCTTCTGTAATTGAAAGAGTGCTCTGACAGATGCTGCCCTCCCATCACAATGATGGAGGCCTGGGTTAACCTATCAAACATCCCTACCAGCATTTTTCCCCCACTGTATTACACAATTTTGATCTCCAGTACAAATTATTGCTGCTTATAGATGTGACTCACTCGCTGCTGAAGTAATACTGCTTTTGAGGAATTCAGTTTTATTCAATAAATAGCATTTCAGCTTACAATTCCTGGTTACTTCTCCACGGTCACCATCTCTGACTTTTTTCTCTGCAATATTCAGCAAGGACTTCCCCGTGAATGTCAGCAATTCCATTAACAAGGACTGGGAGAACAGAGGTCCCCACTCAACTCCCACTGAAATAGTACAGCTGAGCTCTGCCCTGCTTAACTCCTTTTAGCATCAACACCAGCAATACATGAAACCTGCAGGTTCTTGAAAACCAAAGAGAAGGCCTTTTCCTAAGTCACAAAAACACAAAGGAAAAAAAAGCTTCATGCCCCGCCAAAAACGCAATAATATTATTTTATTATTAGTAGTAAAATAGTATTAATCCAAATAAAACAAAGCAAAAAAAAACCAAAAAAAAAAACAAAAAACAAGCACAAAAAAACCCCACCAAAACAACACAAAACCACAAAAATCCACACAAATAACAAAAACTAAACAAAAAAAAACCAACAAACCTCAAAACAAAGAAACCCACAATATATAGTTGTGCTGTAGTACAGGCTGATCAGAACAGCAATTACAGTCAGTGTTAGTGAAATCTTGTACGTTCAATTGCTCCAATCTTATTCTTGTTTCATATTGTGTCAACACCAAACAAATTTAAACCAAATTTAAGTGCATTTACATTCAAAATACTGACCTTTAGATCAACGTTTTAAAGCTGTCTGGATTACCAAAGCCAGACAGGACTAATAATACAAAGATTAAAGTTGCTTTATGGGCAAGGTGCACAACCCCCTGGCAGAATTAGTTGTGGTTCCAGGACAATAACCTTTGGAGAAGCAGCTGATCCCATAAAGCTGGATCCACTGTTTGGCTTTCTGTTTATCCAAACAACCACCGGCTTCCCTGAACAGATGCCCATGGACACAGATAAGAAGGGAAGAGCAGGAATAGGATGCTCTGGCTGCAACAAGGGCCCCTGCTGCAGCTCCAGGAGGAAGGTGGGCTCTTGGAACAGGAGCTGCCAAGGAGGTGCCAAGTGACAGGGACTCCAGCCAGGAGCCCACACAGCAATCCCTGGCGCTGCGGGTCTCCTCCGGCAGAGGGCAACGCTGGAAAAATCGCCTGGAAAGGAGCGGAGTATTCCACGGAACCGAGGCACGGCCGACATCTGCCTCGGAGCACACGCAGCACTGCACGCTGCGGGGTTTGAACGCTACTGCTCCGCCGAGGCTTCTCCTCCACATGTATTTCCTGTGCTTGCGTTTTACAGAGCGGAAAAATATACCTGCTGCTTTCCAGATTTGTAATCCTGTTCTCTATCAACGGGATAAACGTAATCCTGATTGCTCCAGGGTCCCGGGGCACTGCCATGAAGCCGGAGAAATTAGGATGTAAGGATCTCCCAAAGAACTACAGATGATCAATACCCAGCAGATGTTGACAGATGAACACCGAAGTTATGCTAAAACAAGAAAAAGGGGTGGAGAACGACACTGCAGAATGATACAGCAGCTACACCCTGCGAGGGAGCATTAACGGCCCTTTCAGTTTACAAAACGCATCCAGATAATAGCCAGAAATGTCCTTTTCCTCCTCCTGCTGGAAGTAAACACGGTGGCTCGAGGCTTCGTCTCCCTCCCAGGAGACCTGACAGCTGCTCACATGAGCTGCTGCGTAGCAAGAAATCTCCCAAGTTCCAATAATCCAAACACAAGGATCCCTCCCGCTTCTGACACGTCTCACCAGCACCTCATCACCGGCAAACACCTTCCTGTGCTGATGTAAATAATCATCAGGATAAAACCCAGGCAAATGCTTGTTTTCTTTCTGAGCCTTAGTTTGATTTTCCCTTGTTTCCTCAGCACACTGGAATTTATTCAAGGCCAGTACCTGCCTTCATTTTACAACTCTGTTTTTGCAGAAGCTCCTGGAGAAGCGACTACAGTTGTGTTAAAATTCAGCAACCTGAGCACAATGCAGATGTTATTCAAAACAGCACATTTCAGGGGCATTCCACATACCATATTATTAAATGAACACAACAATCATCTTGCTTTTCTGAAAATCTGAAAGCTACCGAAAAAAATATACCTGACGACAACACAAATGAAAAAGAATTAGCCCAGATTCAAGGTATATTTTCCAGAGAGATACAAACTTGCTCCACCTTTACCAGAAGTTCAACCCAAGTTAATAATCACTACAAAAAAACCAAGGATTACTTCAGGCTCAGCATTGAAATTGGTACATTTTGGCATAGCACACGGGTAAACTGGGGCAGAAATATCTGTATTTTGTAATAGCAGAGAACGATGTTTACCAGGTTTCCCTCTCCCCATTCTGCTCACCTCATCTTCCCCCCCAGACAATTAATTGCTACTTCTGATAATTGGCAAGAGGACACAAATTAAAAAAAAAAAAAGAAAGAAAATTGATAATAATATCATGTCATTATTACTGGCAGGCTGCTTTCACAATTTTTTTGTTTAGATGAGACTAATGTTCAGCACTCTGCACATGGAAGCACACTATGGGCTTGGCTGCAACAGAGAAAGGATTTGAAATATAGGACAGAAAAAATAGGATGACTGCTTCAGAATTTACCAACTCTGCGGATTTTCTACGCAATTGCACAATTTATGTTCCCTAACAGGACCTGCTCCTTATACAAGACACATTCAGAGGAGTGTTTGTAAAATCATGGTTTACAAATGGTGATATAAATGTCCTTAAACCATTTCTTTCTCAATTTCTTTTGCTTATATTTTAGTAAGACATTTCTACTCTAGTAAGAATTCAAAAAAAAAAACCCTCACTGGCAGCTCACTAATACTTCATAATTATGAAAAACTAATTCTCAGGTAACAGTACATGGAAACTCAGCCCACTGTGAAACAGAGTAGGACCATCTCCTCTCATCCAAATTATTTCCCTCAAGTTATAAAACATGGTCAAAAGCTAAACTTCAATGCCCATATTGACCATAATTCTTTAAAACAAGAATATTATTAGAATTACTGTTGTTTGGGGTTTTTTTTTGTCCTGCCAATTAAATCAGTTTTATGTAAGAAACTTAGATTTTCAGCTTGACTGCTTTACTACCATCATGAAAATTTCTGCCACAAACACATCTCTATTTCAGGCATTTCCAAACTTATGTTTGGGAAGAAGCACAACACGGGGACATTGAAATTCCTTCCCGAGCTCAAGGTAGTTCATGAAAATTCCTAAATCAGGACTCACTGCAAGTGTTAAATTCCCAGATCAGGAATCTACGGCAGGATGAAATCTCTGACCTTGGTAAGGGTAAAACTCAGCACAAACAACTCCCATTTCCAGCCTCGCTGTTAGACAACAACGCTACGTCTGCTGGCTGAGGTGCAGCATCCTGAGGGACTGGGAAAGGATGGGGGGGGGGGTTTCACTGCATTTGCATGAAATCCAAAGCCGAAAGAAAAATACTGTTTATGCTGAAATTCATGACAAAGAGTTGCAGCCCCATTAATTCCATCTCCAGCCATTTAGAAAACCACGAGTCGGGATCCAAAATTATCATCAAACTGACTTGAAAGAACTGCTGGGGAGAGGTTGCTTTTTTTAAACTTTGTATTTCAGTGTTCCTGTTTGCAAGTGCTCTAACCCTTTATGTGACAGTATTTTCAAGTTCATATTCTGCTGCTACCAATAATTCCAGGAGCAAGATGTTTATGGAAAAACACCGTGCAAATACGGCATGAACTACAGCCAGTCATGCTATACACGAGGTCATAAAAACATGACTCTGTGTTTTCATTTAGAAATACAAAAGAAATATAGTAAACATGTGATCACAGCAATTAAAATCTAGCCGGTATTAAAGAAATCCTCTTAATTTTAACAATATATCAGACTAATACACCATAAGAAAACACGTTTTTAAAGTAAGTTCACAATCTCCCTTTTTACTAAAACTGAAAAAAAGATTTTACTACTTCCTACTGGAAAACCAATACAAACACTAATTTAAATATTTCCTTTTCAACTGCTTTTTGAATACTCACGCAGACTAAAACAGCGACCTTTTTGCCACCGAAATTTGGCAAGGCATAAAACCCTAATATGGCACTTTTTGAGTACTTCAGAGAAAAATGAGGATTGTTTACATAAAAAGTGGAGAGAACTGCCACAATACCTATTTTTCATAGCCCTTTTTTCATATACGTTGCATTCGTCACCAAAACAGCTCAGTGGAACATAGTGTGCAGCACACATTATGCCTTGTCATGAGCTGACAGCAAAAAAAGAGAAGGTGAACCAAGTTACAAAACAAAGTTTGTTGTTTTTTTTTTTTTTTCCTTCTCGCTGCCTGAGAAGATAAATGATCTTAGTTTTATTAAAGAGAAATGGAATATGGGATCCAAAGGGCTTGTTTTACGTTAACTGCATCTCACCAACAAAAACAGAGAAAGCAATTTCCTGGTGCATCAATTCCACGCCAGCACTTCCACGTACACTCCGAATTCCGAGGCGCCGGCGTGCTGTGCCACTGCACACCTCCGGGTATCCTCACATCTCCAGCACATCAACTGCTCCCCAGCAATTTCCTCTACTGAGGCAGGGTTCTTTTTTTCCCCCCCAAAATACATAGATAACACGGATATGCCTGCGCCAACCAAGTGCACCACCCCGGCTGAATAAACATCTTTCTGTAGGTAACACCGTGTCAAATTACTCCTGTAACCAACACAAAGCACCAGCTCTCTCCCAGGACATGTGTCACCACCCCAGTTCTCTCACCACTACAGTGCCCCTCACTCCTTTCTGTAATTTCTTTTTGTTTTATTGCCAGATTTCCTTCTTCACCCACAGTGGTCAGTATCTGGAAATTCTCATCATTTCAGATTGCAAAAAACTCTACTGAAAAAGTCAAGATGGAAGAGAAGCTGAAAAATGTGAAATATCATAAACTGTTCCTGATCCATTTACTGGACTAGACCAGTATAAAACTGCAAACCTCATCTCTCCATCCTCCTTCTCATGTTCTGTATTTATAGGGTATTAAAATCCTCCTCCTCCTAAGCAAAGACTCATTTCTAGTGCAACACCAAAGCAGTTTTAAATATCTGTGTACAGTCCTCACCATTATAAAACCCTCTCTTCCTCCTCTCGACCCAGTCTCGTTGATCTGCTGTTATTTAACTCTTAAAGGCTACTTGAGACACACCACGTTACAAAAGGTTATGTAACTCCTAAAAAAACACTGAATTTCAATTTTTTAAGCTGTACAATTAGAAACATACACAACAAACCACACAGTTGAGGGTTTTTTTCCCCACCCCTCCTCCACTTATTCTAAACCAAAACATCTCAGTGATCTAGAATAGTGGACTTCCATATTTTTTTTCAGCTTGTCGGCCACAAAATCTTTAGCAGTGCAGAAATCAGTATAATGAACGTAAGCCTACAGAAAACACAATATCCTTTCTTCTGTGGCTTCCCACTGACCCTGCCTGAGTTGTCCACTGCCTGCAAAGCTGAAAGCTGCTGATCTAGAACCGAGTATCCCCTTACTGTTTGCTCTGCCACCTGAGAAGTTGCATTAAAATGGCATCACGTTCCTTAACTCCGAACTGACTCGCCTTTCTCCATATAACCTATTAACAACCCGTGCTCCAGAGCATTTCATAAAACCTTACTCCCAGGAACAACCACCGAAAACAAAATACCATCGTTTAAGACGCCCTGCTTCGCCACAGATTTGGATGTGGTACGAGTCCTTCACACCGAACACTGCCCAACCCACCTATAAATAGGCTTAAAGCTCCAGGCTCAGGAGACTGATAGCTCCACACGATCCTTGCAGCGTTCCCCGGCTTCACCTACATAACAACCATGCCGTAACACTGCCGGGCTGGGCAGACACCGAGCTGCTGCTGTGGCTTACGCAGGAGAGCACGGAGGGAGGGGAAAGAAATAAAAAAAATCGAAAAAAAAAAAAATCACTGGGCATAAACAGCTCTCCTCGGGAGAGAAACACCTCCCTCTCCGGAGGCCAGAGCCAGCCACGGACAGGCTGTCACGGCTCGGCCATGACAGGAACAACAGCCAGGGACAGGCCCTTCAGAGCAGGTTTAATGGGGCCGGGCCCAAGTGGACACTCATGGTGAGAAAGGGCCTGGGGGCAATGGCAAGAGGGTCCTGGGCACATTCCCTGGACAGGGGGGCTTCAAACTCCCTGGGCTGGTAGCCAGACCCAGGCCCAGACTCCCGTGGACAGGGGGACTCCAGGCTCCTCCCAAGCTGGCACCCAGTTCTGTTCCTCATCAGACCCCAAAGACAGGACAGCTTCAGACCCCCCTGTTCCCTGTTAGACCCCACAGACAAGACAGCTCCAGGCTCCCGTGTTTCCCATCAGAACCCCCCTGGACAGGAGGGCTCCAGCTCCCCCAGTGTCACCCTATCAGATCCCGTAGGCAGGATGTCTCCAGGTCCCCATGGTCCCATCAGACCCCCACGGACAGGAGGGCTCCAGACCCACATAGTCCCCATCCATAAAAAGGACAGCTCCAGATCCCTGTGGTCCCCATCAAACCCCCAGGAACAGGAGAGCTCCAGACCCCCGTGGTTCCCGTCAGACCCCACAGACAGGAGGGCTCCAGACACTCATGCTCCCCTTCAGACCCCCCAGGTCCCGGGGGCCACGTGACCGGCCCGAGGCGCCGGCACGTGGCCCCGACCGTAACAAACAGGCGGGTGGGCGAAAGGGGGCGATGTAGGGGGGGCCGAACTGAGCTGCGATTGGTCGGGAGGCAGCGGCGCGCGCCGGGGGGGCGTGCCCCCACCGCACCGCCCCCAGCGATTGGCCGGCGGG
>VZTN01026789.1:0-73872 GCA_013400515.1 Erpornis zantholeuca | reverse complement strand
CAGCCGGGGCGGGCGGGTCGGGGGGCGCCGGCGCCTCCCCGCCGCCTCCCCGGGCTCCCCCACCGCTTCCCTCCGTCCCTCCCCACGATGTTGTTTCGTTATATCATGTCCATCATGTGACACCCGGAGGCCTCTCTATGGAAACTTAAAGGGGACTTTCACGTCCGCCGCCGCCGGACCCGCCGGTACCCCCGGGGAGCTGCGAGCCCCGCCGGTGCCCGCCTGCCCTCCCTCCGCTCCCTCCCTTCCCTCCCCGGGGGGCTGCGGTCTCCGCTTCTACCGCCCTCTGCTTAAAACAAGTTGCTGCGCTTGTTTCTTCTACTATTATTATTATTGTTGTTGCTGTCGTTGTAGTTGTTACTATTATTTATTAGGGTTGGTTTAGGTCTGACTTTTTTTTTTCCATTTTTCCCCTTCTCTTTTCGCAGAAGGGAATAACCGGGGAATAACCGGCCGGGCAGGCATCGTGCGGAAGGATGGACCCCGCTCCTGTAGGCTTAGGGATCCGGTACTCATCTGCGGCCGCGGTGGGTTTCGGGGGCTGGAAGCGGCAGAAAAACAAAAAAAAATCCAAAACAACCAAAAGAAAAAAAATAAAGGAAAAACGGAGAAAAAACCCCTTTTTTGTGTCGGACTGAAGAGGAGCAGATGTGAGCGGTGCTGCCCGTGCGGGGTCGATGCGGTGGGCGCGACCGCCGGTTTAACTCTGCCAGTCGGCAGCGAAGCGATTTCAGCGTCCCGACCCGTCGCACCGTCGGCTCCCGACAGCCGGCTCTGTGCCGAGCTGCTGGAAGGAGCCGCTCCTAGGGATGTGCGCTGGCCACTGCAACACTACCAGCAAGCAGCCAGCCTTCACAAAAGGGAAAGGGGAAGATGCCGACAATTCCCCGTGTTTCGGACGGCCCCCGGTTCCCCGCGCATCCCGCTGCCCGGCCGCAGCCGCCGGGGGTGCGGGGCCGGCCGGCAGCAGCGCCGCGCTCCTCCGGCTGCTGTTCCGCCTGCGGTGCTGAAGTGGGTTTTATTCCCTGCTCTCCACGAGCCCCCAGGAATTGAGACCAGGGAGCTGAAGCCCACCCGCTCCACAGTCCCACCACCGGGCTGACAATGCGCAGGGGGTTCTCGGAGTTTTCCGTCTGGAAGGTTCCTGCGAAGGCCCCCAAATTCTGCTCCAAATTGGTGGCATCACATCGGTGTTGGTGGTCAAGTGCAAGGCTTTAGGGGCTAGATTGAGAGGGGGTGATGAATTCGTTGTTAAAAACTGAAGGAGGAAAAGCAATCCCACATTCACTCCTTTGTTACAGCTTCCAGCAGCCCTTCAGCAGATTAAAAAAACATGACCCACTGATGCAGTAAATTTTAAGTTGGGGATTTAATTTTTCCAGTGTCCCGCCAAGTTTTCTTGAAGGGAGTCATATAAACGACTTTTTTTCAGACTCCCGGGTTGGTGCTGATGCCTAACAGCCACAGGAGGGGACCAGAGCCACCCAGCCATCTCGGCACAGGCCCGCTCCTGCGGTGATAGTGGATCCTATCCCTCCGCTCTCCCATTTGTGCTTTAAGTACCTGTTCTCTGCCCCACTCGTTTCCAGGTGCCCATGCAATGAGCTGGGTATCTAACAAGTCAGTGTTGCAGATATCTCTACTTTTTTTTTTTTTTTTTTTAAATTTTGTTTTTAGTTTTGTAAAAATTACTAATGATTTTAGCTGAAAAGAGTTAACAGAATGAGGAGCAGTTCATCCTCCTTCCTTCTCATATTCTTCCCTCCATCCACCCTACACCCTGTTTATGTTTATTTCTCCTTTCCATCTAATTTTGGGGGAATTTCCTCTCTGGGCTCATTTCTACCATTTATCCAGGCTGTCCCACTGCTGTGGAGCCTAACTACACATGCCTTGCTTCCCGTATCTCCAGGCCTCATTTTCCTGCCTCACTAAGCTTCTTTTTATTCTGTATTCCGTTCTTCAGATCATCCTTAAAGGAGGAAGAGAGTGGAGCCGGGATTTAAAGTAGTCTTTTAGGAGTACTGCCAGAACCGATCTGTTTTACTCTGCTGCTGCTGCTGCTGTTGCTGTTCTGCTGTGTCATGGGAAGAGTTTTCTATCCACTCCAACCCTTGGAAGCGGCACCTCGGGCAGAGCTGCTCAGTGCAAACCCCAGCCATGTTTTACAAAGCCCCGGGTAAGTTTGTCCAGTGCAGGACTGAGCCTGGAAGGAGAAGGCACCACTGCCTTCCCAGGCTCTGACCTGGAGAACTGTGCACGATTTTGGGAGATTTGCAGGAGGCAGAGTGTCGGCAGCAGCAGTGACAGAGCATCATCGCTCAGCTTTATTTCATTTTCTCGAGCCAAGACGCTTTAGGTTACAGCCCAGCAGAAAAGGAAAATGAAGCATTTCTGTCAAAAGGGAGCTTTTCCCCAAATTTGCTTTAAATTATTGCAAGATCTTGCACTAAAAAAAAAAAACCAGAGATTCTGTCTCCTCTTAAAAAATGTTGTTAGTTATAAAATCTTTACGATCTTGGCTCCCTCCACCTCAGTCTGTCTCCTTCAAAAACTTTCAAAAATGTGAGGTTTAAAGATGACTCTTCTCCCTTTCTCTCTGGCCCTCCCCCCAAATTTATGTTCCTTGGAAAGGCCTGAAGAAGCCTGAGGCTGTGTCTGCCCGTGAATAAATGGTGTGCACGTACATGTGCATATCCACGCACACACACAGGATTTAAAGCGTCCCATTGAAGTCCACATAGAGGAAAATCCTTTGTCATGTGATAGGCTTTAATATCTGCCTTAAAATTAATCCCTAACTGATGGACTCTGTCTTCGTGTGTTGGCAGATCACAGGAGGCTCAGTAGCCAGGGCTCCTGTGCACATTTTCAAAAACTGCCAAATTAAATCCCCTGTTTGCTGTTGGATTAATTTGTTTTTTCACAGCCGCTACCTGGGAAATGATCATCTTGTGAAACCAAGTAAGAAAACTTTATAAGGCTCTGATCTTGTTTTTACACAGTTTAAAAAAAAAAAGACCTTGTTGTGAGGTCAGGACAAGATCTGATGTTATTACACAAGGAAATGGCTAAAGGGCCCTGCAGAGTTCTTCAGGTGCTCTGTTGGCGATAACACTCCTGGATTTTATTGGAGCTTGGGTTTTGGAGATGGTCCAGCTCAATTGTCAAAGTTGTCTTTGTGTGCTTTTGATTCATTTTTGTTGTTGACACTGAATTTTCTTGTTTCACTTCTCTTTCAAATTCATTTCACTCTTTAGTTCCCATGTGTTAGAAAGTGCAGTTTCATTTAGACTCTCAAGAGAAGAGAAGGAAGTCTGATTCCAGAGAGCAATTTGCAGCAATATATTTTCTTTGCCACTCACACATAAACATCACTACTCCAACAGATCTAGGTATAAACAATGCTGACAGGCCCTCAAAACCAAAATCAAATTGTGAAATTGAGGCAAATAGCCCAGAGAACCCAAAACGTTCTGGTTTCTGAAATTTTGGCTGCTGTCAAAAATAGGGTAAAATAAAGCTTTGTTTACATGTTGAGCAGAGTGTTTGTTGATCGAGTTTCTAAGGTGATGTAGCAGGAAATACTGTTCTTGGGGAAAATGACATGAGCAAAGCATGAAACTATAATTCAGCAGCTATTTGTCAACTGATAACAGAAGAAAAGAAGGGTATTTATAAAGCAGTGAGAGGTTTTCATTGAACTTTTTCTCTCCTTTGCTGGCATGTATGAAGGCAGCTTCTCACCTGCTCTGCTCCTGGATATAACTACTTGCATGAGCTAAATCATTTATCAGAAGGAATGTTTCCGACAAATCCAAATATCTACACTGGCTGTTGTTTGTACATCACGTCACAGATGAGATTGATGCTCCAGCAAGGTTATAATGTACCTGCATTTTCTCCACATTGGTGCCAAGCTTGCTGAGTCATTTTCCCTGTTCCCATTCTGCAGCCGGCTGCTTGCTCGCTATTCCCTGTTATTTGTGTGGGTCGTAGGCTCAGCAACAGATGAGAATAAATGCTAATATTTCTTTAGGCTGCCTCCCTAAGGAAATAAAGGTTCTGCTGCACTGCTTTTCTGTGCATGTATGTGTCCATCCCCCTCTCCCAAAAGCTTCTGGACCCATTAATGAATTTCAGATGAATTTGGGAGGAGGCAGATATTTCAAACTCAGTTTTATTCCTGCGAGGTGCACACAGACAGGAGGAAAAGACTCAGATCAGGAACTGAAGCAGAATTCAGCCCTAACGCCTCCGGGTTGGCATCCACCTTCCAGCCACCAACCCATCCGTAGCAGGCAATTAATCTCTGTGTAGTGACTCTGCTGCCCTATCCTGCCTAGTATAGTTTTCTCTGGCTGGCAAGGGATATCATGGAGAAACAGAGGAACTGGGCTAACTTGGAGAACGAGCTGTTTTCAAAGCAAAATAGTAGAGGGATTTAAGGAGTATCACTATAAGCAACAGAAGAGTTGATACCTGGGAATGGCTGTACATTGTTTTGGGGAATGATTTAGCTTTTGTATCAGTCCCAAAACAAACCACGGCAGAGGAGCCAGGTTGGGCTGTTCCTAGAGCCAGCACAGCTGTCAGTCTGATGCTGTGTTGCTCTTGGCACTAAAGCTAAGGGCCAAGATCCCCCAGCCACTCCTCTTCCAGGTGTGGATGCATTTCCTCTGCAATGCCAACAGCAGGTGAAGAGTAGCCTCAACCATGGGCTTCAGGCTGCTGCATCAGACAGCCCCACTCTCCCATCCTCCTTACTAGCATAGTCTCGCTGTAGCTGAGGCTCAGAACTAGTTTATGTTTGAGAAAAGCCAAGCCTGGGATGTCTCCTTGTGGATAATGTTGGATCTCTACCTTGGCTGGAGCCCTCGCAGCTGCCTAACGGAGATGTGAGAGCTCCCACCTTGCATCTCCCCCCCAGGGATTGCTGGTCAGGTCAGGACTGTGGACAGGATCAGATCTATTGGCATCTGAGAGCAAAGAATTAATTTATGTGTCTTTTTCTACCAGCTGCACCTCACTGGGAGCAGCCACTGGAGGAGGGACACCCTGACGCTGCAAGTATCATACACACTCATCTCCATTGCAATTAGTTTGATGCAACAAACAGCTCCAGCGTGACAAACTCCAGGCTAAAAAAAGCCAGGACTTCATCTGCATAAACTGGATGCACAAAATATGTATTGTGTGTCACCTCCCTTATGTCCCACATTTGTTCCTGCAGCAAATGGCATATGCTCCAGCAATACAACATGGTCCGAACGGACTCCTGGAAATACAGAAGGGATTTGATGCTGGTAGTCTTTGAAATTAAGACATTAGTTGTGATCCTGCTTATGGACCTCTTCTGGAAGGAAGGTTTTTGCATATGAATTTAAGATTCTTTAACCTCTGATGAATAATCTATGGAATTGGAGCCAGCCTCTCCATCAAGGAGCAAGTTATAATTTCTGGTTTAGCTGTTAGACACCCACTGAGACCAGGTACCTCGTTCTCCTGGCCAGTGTGTAGTCACACCCAAGGAGATAACTTCTGCCTTGAAGGGCTTACAAAGCAGAACAACAAAAGAGTGAGCAATATAACACTCAGGCAGAGCAAACACAGTGACCTTTTGCAAATGTCAAGTTAATACCATGATCTGGAAGTGGAAGGGGCTTATCAGAGGGTCAATGAGGAAGGGACACACTTCGGGGTGGGAGGATGAGATGAAGGAAAAGCCACAGCAGAAGCTGCATGGTGTGAGATGCAGAGGAAGCGCATGCAGAGCATTCTGCAGTCAATTGGCACATCCAGGTTAAAAAACTGGGGGAAAAAGTCTGATGACCCTGTCCATTGCTCACAGAATAGCCAGCTCCCCAAAGTCTCACAGCCTGGAGAGGGGAGGTGGAGAGGGCAGGGGTGGACAGAGTGGTTCCTCCTACGCGCTGGTTCCACACAGGCGGCTGGAGGTGTGATAACCCTGTTTTGGGGCTGTTTCTCTCTGTGGCTCAGCCTCCTGCAGCTGTGTTTACTGCAGCTGAGCCTCAGGGCTGGAGTGAGACGTAGTTCAGCTCTGAGCTGCTCTACGTCCAGGGCAGCGCATAATTGAATATTAACAGGAACAGCTCCAGGAGCTACTGGGACTCAGGAAGTCACAATTCCTTCTCTGCTGCTCCTTCGCCTTCGTGGGAGGTGATTGCTGGAGGCCTTAATGGATGTGAGACATAATATGCTTCCCTGACATTAGCCCCAGTTAGCAAACTGAGGCTTTAACCACATCCTACCCTCTCTGATCATTTCCTCATCCACATCTTCAGCAACGTGAGAAGTGCAGTAGCTGCAGCTACCCCAGCGACCAAGCAGAGAGGTGCAGAGACCACATGAACATTGATTTCACACCTCATCTCTCCAGTGAATGAAGGGGTCTCACCTTCAAGGTGTATAAAAATTTGCCAAATATACATTATTGAAGTCTTGGTCTCTGTATCATCCTCCTGGGAACAGGCATAATTTAGTTGCTGGACAGGGGTGCTGTGAACATCATACAAGATCCATAAAGTGATTTTTACATTGAAAACCTTTCATACCATGCCTTTGTTAAATATTCAAGGTAAACTTTAGCAATGAATTCACAGGCACTCATAGGGTCTCTCCATGCTGCCTGACCAGCTGAACTGACCAGTGCTCAGTTGCCCTCTCTAAAAATGTGGATGGATATTGTTCCCTCCTCAAATCCATGCTGCACATCTACACTGAGAAGTTCAGTCTACAGTCATGCTACTTGTATGGAATAAGCAAAGTGCTTAGCAAGAAAAAAGATGCCCACAGAAACCCATCAGTGATGAAACCCATCAGTGTCATCTGAGAATTCAGAACTTGGTGTTAGTCTATGAAGGAAGAAGGCAACATGTTCAGAGTACCAAAAAATTCCCAAAGACCCTGAGGGCTGTGCTGAACAGCAGTCAAAATCTGAAATTCCTCCTCTTGTCTTTTTAGTCTCTTTTCCTTTTTTTTGTCTCTTTTTTCTCATTTTAAAATTCACAATATCCTTGACGTATCATTTTCCTTCAGGTCCACCAGCACTTGTTCATTACATAATTGCTTTCTTTTTCAAAAAACATGCTGCTCTATCTCCTTTTTTTTCATTAGTTGAAGTACAATGGACTCTACCATGAGACTGCTCCTGGTTTTGTTTGATTTCTCTTTTCCTTTATCACTACCCAGAGACATCCAGCAGATTGTTTCATAATCTTCCTAGAGTTCAGAGAAAGTATATTCCTTCCAGATAGGAATATAGCCTGCAAGCGTCCTCCTCCTTTTTCCTCACCACCTGCTCCTCTTGAACAACGCTTCTGGCAAACTTTATCTGTGTATTATTCCTTTATTCACAAATTAGATGTTCCTTGTTAGGAAAAAGTGAGGAACACACTGTTTCCCTGGCATGCAATACATGTTTTTGCATGGCTGCTTTGCCCTCCAGCACACTCCCTAATTTTTGGAGCCCTCGGGAGCGAGGACCTCAGAACCACATTCATCCCCAGCAGCCACACTCTGTCTGTGGGAGGTCTGCAGAAGGGGAGGCTTTTCATTCTGCTTGTGGTGCATTAGGGAAGAGAATTGGTGGAGCTCTGCAATGCACAGGAGGAAGGATTGCTTTTGTTATTGGTCAGGGAAGCTCTGTGCTTCGTTTGGTATCACTGACTTCCTGCTGTTGTTGGATAATTAATTAATGCCAACAGAGCATTTGAAGCTCTGCTAAAGTGCAAACACAGGATTTGCGTCGATATTTCACATTCTGGCCAGGCATGGGGAGGATGGAAGTGTTGGCACACCTTGAGGAGCCAGTCATGGGATAGGGGAGGTGGAGAAAGACCATGAATCCTCCTCAGTGCCCTGAGCAGGATCCAAACATCCCTGAGAGAAGCTAATCAACTTCCAGAGAGGAATACTTACAAATTAATTAAGAAATTTTAATTCAAATAAATTTGCTTTAAATTAGAAAGATTTTGGGTTTAATTTGTGGGGTTTTCTTCTTTCCCAGATATCAACTAACAACAATTTTTGCCAATTTATTTCTGTGGGACCCTGAACAATTGTCAATATCTTTTCTCTAAGTCTCCTCTGCCTTAGAAGGCAGTTTTCATCTTCTCACATGTTTTTTTTTTCCCTTCTGGAGAAAGGAGAGTAAATCCTCCAAATTTTTTTAACCCCTCATAATTTCCATTGCTTTCCTTCATCCCCCTACAATTTGTCTACGGCATTCTACTTTCTCCTAGCACAGCATCCAAACCCACACCTGGTATTTCAACTGAGCCCTCATTAGAGTGGAATCATTGCTTCTGATGTTTCACTCTTGTTCATATGACCCAGAATAAGGTTCACCTTATTTTGCAACAGCTGTGTCCTTTCCAGTGCCTCTTTCACAGCTCTTTTTCCACTGAACTCCTGCTTGACCAGTGCTTTGCCACTTTGCATTGGCATATTTTGTTGCTTAGGACCTTACTGAACCAAATCTGGTTGATTTTATACTGTTACACTGATTTCCCAGGCCACATTTTGGAACACATCCCCTGGATTATTTATATAGTGTTCACTTTGTCATCCAAATAACCAATGAAAATATTAGAATCAGGTCCAGGAGCAAACCCTGAGGGAGCCCTTTTGGAAAACCCTCTAAATCCAAAGGAAAGGAATTAGTAATTCTTATGTGAATACATTTATTTCTGTCAAGTATGTCTTAAGATGATTTCACAGAGATCATAGTTCCTGGTCAGCTTATGGAAATGTCATGTGAAATGGTGTTAAAACCCCTGCTTATTTCAAAATACATGACATATGCTCCCTCTTTCTTATTCTACAACACAGTTGTTGGGTACAAAGATGGAAACTGGATGGTTTTAACATCACTCCTCTATGACAAATCCAGCCTGATGGACTGTATGTTTTCCTATTGTCATTCAAATGCTCATAAAGTGATTGTTGCACAGTTTATTGTGTTACAGTTTTTGCATTACACTCTGAACTGGCTGCTGTGTAATTCTCAAAGTTCTTCCCCTTCTTTAAAGGCAGGCACTGTGTTTGTCCTTCTCCCATCCTCAGGGATTTCCTCCCTTCTCCATGAGCTCTCCCAGATAATTACTAATGAGTCAGATTGCTCTGGCCAGTGCCTGAAATGCTCTAGTGGGAACTTCATTCAGTCCTGCTGACTTGAATTTGTCTAACTTCTCTGAATGATTTAAACTGTGTTTATTTGCTAGTTTGGATTGTCTTGCCCTCTGCAGTAAAAGTGGTCCTGATAAATACCAGTTCATAATTGGTTTTTTAAAATATTTTATTTCCCTCCACGGCTAAAGCATAAAAACTAAATAATGGTCCAGTCTTTTCTCTGTTGTTATTTCTGTTCTCTCATTTTCCATTAATTCAGTTATGTATAATTTCCATTGCCTTCCTCTTATTTCAATACCTTTGCAGAGCATCCTTTTATCGCCCTCTATATCCCTTCCTAATTGAAACTCATTTTGCCCCTGGTCTTTCTCATTTTAGTCCTTCATAGTCACACTATTTTTTTACAGGCATAATTTTCCTAGTCTTGTTTCCCACCTTTGTGCATCTTGATGTCTATCCTCCTTTTTCTGTTTCCCTCACTCCTTCCTTTCCTTGGAGGAAGATGGTCCATCATTTTGTTATCTCTTTCAACTTAATTAACTCCCACCTTCCTGTCCTCAGCAATCTCCTCCCTGTTAGTCAGTCCAATCCCAGAGAGCTCCAATGTCCCTGTCCCACAGGAACTTTGCTCCATCATTTGCACTTCAGTTCCCTCCAAACACAGTTTCACACCCTCCTGCTGGGCTTGCAAGGCAGTTTTTGTACAGTGCCTCTTTGCACAGCACTCTTGGCTCATTTGCCAGGTAGGAAACCATTATTCATTTTTCTCTATTACTGCAGGTCTAATTAATGGGTTTGTCTCTTACACCCATGCTCACCTCTGCAATATGCCAGTCCTTGCCCCATCTTTTTTCTCCATCTAGAAGGATGGAAGAGAACATTTCTCACACCCTCATCTCTTTCCCTCTTCTTCCCAGGGCCTGGATTTAGAGCTGGAAGGCTTCATTAAAACCCTTTTCAGGGTGGTTGATTAAGAGGCTCCTGTAAGCACTACAGAGATCACCTGCCTGCTGAGGCTCCCCTCTCCAGCTTGGTGTGAGAGCAAGCAGGCTTTTAGAAAAGGCAATTAAGGGGTCTGAGTGTACCATGCACTGAAACATCCCTTTACCCTTTCAGATTTATAGTGTCCAGCACACAGGTAGCATTTTTTTTTCTTTTCCACCAAAAATTGTGCTGCTATCTTTTAATAAATCAGACAACAAACCCAGGCCTATATGAGATGTATTAAATTAAGTCCCTAGCTCTCTGGGTCACTGTTCCTCATAAAATGATTACATCTCTAAACAAGGAAGAATACAAACCTGCAAGGTCACAGAGCCCTGCAGTTCCTTGTACATCCACCTGCCTCTTCTTCCTCATTAACTGCACTTGGATGACTCTTGCTCAAGGCTTTCCTTAGGCTCTCCAGGCTCGTGGGCACTCACCACTGGACAGGTCCAAGGATTGAGGTAGCATCTAAGCTGGGTGAATATATCTGCCCACTTATATTTTGGCAGAGAGCATTAAACAAGCAGCTCTCCGTATGTGAGCAGTCTGTTCCCCATCAGTGGGGCTACTGGTGAAGCTGGACATTTCTCCACACTGGAGCCCACAGAGAACACTTGGTGGGACCCAGAAGAGTAGAGATTATTGAGACAACAAGGCTTATTGCTGTCATCAACTACCTAGAGGAGATTAGTGAAAAGACAACACCAGATTTTTCATGAAAGTGCACAGTGATGGGATGAGAGAAAATAAAGTTGCAGCAAATGATGTTAAAACTAGATATTAGGAGGGGAAAAAGTGTAACTAAAGTAGTTAACTACTGGAACGCCCATCCAGAGAGCTTTTAGGATCTCTATCCTTGAAAAACTCCCCTGGCAAAGGCTCTGGGAAATCTGATGGAAGGGTGTGAGAGGGAATCCCAGAGATCCCTGAAGGTCTTTCCCTCCCCAAATCTCTATGACGCTGAAATCCTGTATGGGTGGATGTGGGGCAGTCCTGTTGCTGTCCTGCTCATTCCAGATGAGTGCCAACAAAATTACAAAGCTGCCCAAGTGTGTTGGTTCTGTTTTGCATATATTTGTAAGGATACTCTGTGCAGAATCCAAAGACTGTATAATAGGAAAATCCCAGGTAATTACGAATTCATTGGTTTAAACCTGATCCCAAACAGTATCAAAGAAAATCTGATATAGGCTGTGATTAGTAATGAATTAAAGGATGCTAACCTGATTGATATGCCTGAGCAGTTTTATGGAAAGTCTGTCATGTCAAACAAATGAATGTTTTTTTAATGAGAATGTAAGTTTGGTTAATAAAGATAAGCCTGTTATAAATTACTTAGATTTCTGCAAGTTATTGAACAGTTCCTGAACACAGTCCCAATTAAAGGGAAACAGTACAAAACCTAATCTGGGATACTAAATGGATTAAAAACTGTTTCAGCAAGAGATCTTATAATGCAATTTGAAATTGAATTAGACTAGAGATATTGAAGTCTTCCATTTATTTACTTTGGACCCTGGGTTGTTCAGTGTCTTTGGGATTGACCCAGAGGAAATGATAATAATCATCTGATAAACTTGAAGATGACGTGGAAGTTCCAGACTCGTGGTAGGAGAAAGCCAAGGAAATAAGGTGAATTTAAATACAACAAAGTGCAGCGTCACTGTTGTTAAATGTAGAGATTGTGTTGGCAAGAAGAAAGACAATGGCCCGGACTGTGGGAACAGTGAAACAGCCCAAATAATCCACTAAATGGGGACATGCTGGGAAAATTTTACAGCAACCCCAATTCAACTAACAGCAAACAAAAGCTTTTTTTTTTTTTTTTTTTCCCAGGGAAAAGACTTCAGGGTGTTACTGAAGATGAAGAAGAGGTTGATTTGCCACCCAGGATGGCATTCAAAGAGCTGCTGTAAGGAGATACATTCACCACCTTGCACAGATTTATATCAAGACACGAGGAGGATATTGCTGCTACCCACCAACTCTGCACCTTGCAGGCTCTTGGGACACCACGGCAGGGATCCAGGGTGCCAGCCAGCAGCTCCAGAAGGGAGAAAACTTCCATGGCATGCTCCAGATTTCTCTTCATCCTCCCCCTTCCTCACTTGCCAGCACTGGGCACCAACTAGTTTGTTGGTATAAGGGAGGCTGCAGCCTCCTTCAGCTGTCACATCCTGAATCCCTGCCAGATTTGTGTTGCAAGAGCTGATGCCAGTGTTTTTAACCCAGAGTGTATTTGGCCCCTAGTGTTCTCCATGACATAGAATAAACATTAGGGAGGAGATTCAGGCTTCAATGAGAAATGCTTTCCCATGATACGTTTTCATTTTGGCATGCACACTGTTTATGATGAAAGGATCCTAAAATAATTGTATTAGATGAACCGTCTGTTCTTCTTGCTTTGAGGCCAGTACAGCATGACATTTCAGAGATAAAATGTTGTGGAACAGCCTCTGACTTACAGCCCAATGGAACTTTTCTGAAGCCATTCTCCTCTCCCTTTTTATTTGCGGGAGGTTTATAACCTGAAAACGTCAAGTTTGCATCACACTTGCCAAAAGATCGTCCTGTGCATTAGCTAAATCTTAAATTATCACCAAATTAAATTTTTCCTCGGAAGTCTGATTCACAAGCAGTCAGGTCCCCTGTGGAAAAAACTCCACCCTTCCAATTCAAAGGAATTCCAGGATTCACATGGAGTACTAGGTTTCCAAGAGGAGACTATCTGTCCTTAGAAGAACTCTTTTCTGCCTGCAAGTTCAAGTGAGTCTATGGGACCTTAAATCAAAGTAGCCCAATGCCAGGTCAGTTGCTGAGTAACTGATACTGATCATCACATTTTGACCAGCTGGATGAATGACAGCAACAATTTCTTGGGATTGCGTCTGGAGTCTGCTGCATTTTCTTTCCTGCAATTAACTCATGACTGCAACCTTAACGAGGGGAAATTATTTTGAGTTGCAGATAGGCAGGTTTGTGCCACGTCCTTTGCACAAAGGTACGTAACGATAAAACCTCTGAATCATGATGTGCATTGCTGAGATTATTACAGGAAAGTGAGGGGAGCCCCTTGCCAAATGCTTTGAGAGCCACAGGTGAAAAGGGCTAGCCAAAAGCCACATCATTCATGCTGGGCCAGATCCTGCATGGCTCCTTTGGGAAGTGCTCTATAGCTGGGAACCAAAGGGGAAAAGGTTTAACAGGTCCTTGCTGCTCTTTTCTTTCATAGAATGGTTTGGGTTGGAAGGAGCTTTAAAGATCACCCAGTTCCAACCCTCTGCCATGAGCAGGGACACCTTCCACTATTCACAGGTTGGTCCAAGCCCTATCCAGCCTTGCCTTGAACACTTCCAGGGATGGGGCAGCCCCAACCTGTGATAGACTCTACTTTCTGTAGAGAGGTGGCATCTCATCACACTCTTCCTGGTGCACAGACATGGTGCTCCTTGAAGGAATTCAAGGCCACCTCTCTACCCTCATCAGGCCACTCAAGAGCAGTGCTGGGGGACACAAGCTGTCCCCAACACATGCTCTGGCTTTTGATGCACCTGGGAGAAGTCTCCCCTGCATGTCTGCAGCTCTTTGACCCATGCAGGGCACAAGCTGAGCCTTTACCAGCACAACTATTTCTGTCGCATTCACTTGGGATAGTTGCTTCATAGCTGAGATTTTTGAAAACCACTGAGGACAGTGATGAATGGAGGATGCTGGAAGTCTCAGCCTAAAACATGACAACTCCTGGCCCTAAGAGCTTGGGATTGGCACTCCTGCTTGCACCTTAACGAGGAAACGGGACAAGCCGAGCAAGGCATTTTTTTGGATCATTTATTTATTGTTCTGTGCAAAGCACAGGGTGTAACTATCACCAGTCATTTTTGGCTATTGAGCTAGCACCAGACATCACTGTGTTACTATTAGAGCAAAACATATTAGCTAATCATGAATTTACTTTTAGCCACGGTGACTGCACGGCTTTCCTGTTTTTGTGCAATGCTGCAGGACATGAGACAGATCCCACAGTCACAAATTCCTCCTGGGTGGAGACTTGCTTGTTGCAAACAGCCCTGTGGGTGTGGGGGCATCGCAGGAGGTCGACTGTTAGGCTGCTTGGAGGTTGGTCTCATCCAACAGTGACATGTACACCACTGGGATCAGGGCACAGGGGCAAGCGTTGCCCACCTTGTTACATTTTTTGTGTGGTCCCCGGTCTAGTTTTGGTCAAGGCTGATGAGTACTCTCCCAGATCATGTTGGGGCATGAGTCTGAGTTCTCCTGATGGGTCGTTGGACTATAAGGTCTCTGTTTTGGAGGGTGAAAGAGTTTATCCTAGTGGCCAGGTGCTCCCAGTTGGACTCAGGGCCAGGGAACACGGCCAGTATCACTGTTACTCCTCTGCTCTTCCATAGTTGAGTACACCATTACCCAGGTGTGCCCCAGGCCTTTGGTTTGTCACAGGCTTTTAATGCAATTAACACATGTATTTCCCAATGGCTTAATACTTCATAGTTTATTTTCCCCAAAATACATGGAAGTGCATTAAATAGCCCTAAAAACCTCTTGCTCTTCAGTTCATCTTATTTTACCAGCATCCTTTTTTCTGCCCTAATACGACTTCTCTAGATAAACACCTCAGAGAGAGGTGCTAGGAAATACTCAGTAGCCGGGGTTGTCCCAAAGCAGAGCACTTGGCAGTGCAGCCAGCAGGTACAAACCATGGCTGGGACACAGTCCTGGGCACTTGCCTGCTCTTTCTTGGGGATTGTTGATGTGGTTTGCATGAGAACATCCAAAAATGTCCTCTACCTACCCAGAATAGGCTTTAGAGGTGTATGTTCTGAACTGATCCCTGTATCCCTCCATCTGCCATTTGGAATGAGGCTCAGCCTGGGATGCTCTGGTGTTGCAATATGAAGCGACACAGGGTCCCCTGGCAGGTGCAAAGGAGAGAGCTTTATTGCAAAAAAAAAGGCCTTTTTAAGCAGTTAGCCAGTTATCTGTTTGCATAGTTTTAAAGCATAACAAACATAATTCAACCAGCCACCATACACCACGATGTGTACACACAATGGTCACGCAGCATGTTTTTCTACCCCTAATTCAGCTGTCTCTTTCTCACAGTCCTTTTCTACTTAGCCAAAGTAACAGGCCTGAGCCATGATTTTACAAAGGCAACAAGGCCTTCATGCAACACTCTGGTGCCTAAAAGGGACATTAGCTGTGCCCATACTGAGAAAACAGCTCCCTGGTTCCTGGGACTGGGACTTCTTTGCATGTCCAGAGCTGGGTAGCAGAGCTGGGGAAGAAGCTGGAGACCCAGGAGCAGCTGAGGGAGCTGGGTAAGAGGCTCAGCCTGGAGAAAAGGAGGCTCAGGGGGGACCTTGTGGCTCTGCACAACTCCCTGAGAGGAGGGGGCAGGCAGGGATCGGGCTCTGCTCACAGAGAACAGGGACAGGATGAGTGGGAATGGCCTCAAGCTGTGCCTGGGGAGATTTAGGTTGGATATTAGGAAAAATTTGTTCATGGAAAGGGTGGTCAAGCATTGGAACAGGCTGTCCAGGGGACTGGTGAAGTCACCATCCCTGAAGGGATTTAAAAGGCATGTGGATGTGGCAGTTGGGGACATGGATTAGTGATGGGCTTGGCAGTGTTGGGTTAATGGTTGGACTGGATGACCTTAAAGGCATTTTCCAACCTTAATGATTCTGTGATTCTATGGCCATGTCCAAAATCTGTGTCCAAGAAAGACCAACGTGCACTAGCCTGTCCTCTGTGCCAAGGACACCCAAGCCCCCAGGAGAGCACTGAGTCCATACCACAAGCCCTGGAGCAAGAGGACCAGGGCTATCACAGGAAGCCCCCTGAGGCAGCACCAGTGGGACTCTACCCATGCTCTCCTGCGTGGCTTTTCCTGTGACTCCCAGGCTGGTTCCTTGCTCTTTAAGCAACTTATCATAGAATCCCAGAATGATTTGGGTGGGAAGGGGCCTTAAAGCTCATCCAGTGCCAGCCCCTGCCATGGGCAGGGACACCTTCCACTATCCCACGCTGCTCCAAGCCCCGTCCATCCTGGCCTTGGACACTTCAGTGGGGAAGGAGCCACTCAACCCTGCAGGTCTCTCCTGACCCATCCTGGGAGTCATGGGGCTGTGAAGCCTCACTGGGGATATTACACACACTTATCTTCTGTTGACACTTCAGCTTTCGTTAATTTTGGGTAAACAAGCTCCCTCCAGCAGAATAAGCTGTCTTTTGCATTATGCTGACTTTTTGCTGCTATAATATAAAAAGCACATGGGCTTCTGCTGACGCAGTTATTCCAGCAAAATGTTTAAGTACGGGTTTAGCCTAATTCTTTGACAATATTCCCAGATTTATTACATGCAATGAGCAAGCACAGAACAAGTATTTCACTGACAACCTCTGGATTGGAAACAGACACAAAGAAATCATTTCTCTTCTCTGCAACATCCTAATTGCCCCTTTTACTCTCTGATGGACTGAAAGATTGCCAGTTTTCTTCCAGGTTTCCTTTACTCTGTCTCATACATTAAAAAAATCCTCTTTTTTCTAATGCTCTTTCTTGTTTGCAGTCTGATTCTCCCTCAGTCTTTTCAATATCCAGATGATATCAGAATTTCCAAGGTTTAAAGTCCACAATTTCAATAAATTCTAGGTGATTTTAACATCACTTTTCTTTCCATATGTATCTGTGAATATTTTATGCGATTTTTCTGTCGTGCTACCATTTTTTTAGTACTATCGAGTAGTACATTTTAATAAATACTAAAATAGCTGAAAGACAGTCCACTTGCAAATGAAAATCAACTGCAATTTTAATGTTACATAATATAGCTTTATGGGGAAAAAATCTCGTAGAAATGGGTAAGGAAAGAAAGCAGTGGGAGTCAATAGAAATGTAACTCGGTTTTATGGAAGTTATTTTAAAAATCTGTAGAGTTAAACAGAGAATAATTTAATTTTTACAGAGTTTTTAATAACCTCTAAAATTCTATTGCACTGATTTAATATCAGCTAAGAGCTCAACAGAAAGGTATAATTTCCTGCTAAATTCTATAGGACCGTAACGTAGGTTTGTAACCTAAAAATAATTTTATGCCCAAGAGAGCATCATCTCTAGCAGGAGACTGCCTCCCCCCAGCTGCATCTCTCTGTAAGATGTTTTAGCTCCAGAACCCTTTGCTTGCATTTTGTTTCTAATATTTCATCCCTACACTGTTGGGAGGAAAAGAAGAAAGCCTATTTCTTGTCTACTTAATAAACTCAACGTCTTCCCCTGTTTGCCCAAATCTCTGCTTTTGGAAGCTCCATATCATGTCATAAATGCTACTTCTTTGAACAAACAGGGATTTATTTACGGCGCTGAAAGAACTTTTTGTGTTCCCTGCCTCATTTGCAACATTATTCCCGATTGATTTCTGCCATACCTATTATTGACTTGCCAGCAGTATTCCAAAGTAAGGTTGGGTCTATGTCAGAAAAATTTGTTGCCTCACACTGAGCCTTTTTCAGCACCATTTACTCAATATTGTTCCTCTACCCAGCTACTGCTCCAATAAACCAAAACAGCTCGCTGTTGTCTGAAATGAAGAATAATTGGAAACACCATGCCTGCTTCTTTCAGCACAAGTAACAATTCGGCCATTTAGGGCTCCTCTAACACTCCTGAGCGCTGCACAACTCAAACCTTGGCTTCCTGCTAGTCAGGAATATTCAAACTCACAAACTCCTGGCAGCCTTTGCCTCCACGCTGCACAAGGATGGAGCAGTTGGGGCAAAGCCACACAAGTGATCTGAATCATCCCATGAAAAAGCTGATGGGCAGAGCTGCAGCATCTTACCTGAGCACTTCCCAGTCCAGGTCTTGCCTGGCATGTGGGAGGTAAGGAAGCCTTGAAATTATTCTCCAGTAAATATCTGCAGTGGATCTGCTGGTGAGGTCTCCGGGGTTCCCTTTGGTTAGCTGGGTTCAGGCAGGTCACTCATGAGTCTTCTGGGCTCTCAGTGTGAGAATGGAGAAAACCACTCATGTTTCACCTGGGATGCTGAAGCTCTCAGAGGATTGGATGTGGGACCCTGGAGGATACACAGGATACCAGAGGAAAGACTGTGACAGATCCCAGCAGGGCTGGATGGCAACCTCCTGCTCTGAGTACTCGAGTCCATCCCCCGAGAGAATATACCAGGACCTCACTGGGTGGTTATGCTGGGCTATAAACCTGAGCAAGGCAATCCTCTGCCTGAGACAGCAAAGGGGATGTAGACCCAGCACAAAGCACACCAGTGTTGTCTCCTTCCCAGCAGCTGGCTCTGACTCATTCCCTTGGTTTCCCCTCCTACCCATGACTTGTATCTGCAGGGTGATGCACCCGTGATGTCACCTTCTTCTTGGCTTTGACCCCCCCATAACACATCCAGTGGCAAAAGTGTCTCCCCCACTTCTGCCTCTTTGAACTGCAAGCCCTGTCCCGTTGTCTCGGGATCACAGGGATGCTGTGTCAGGAATTCTCTTTTGCTTAGGAAAAGAAATTTCAGTCTTTAAACACAAATATCTCCTGCCTTTTCAGGAAGACATGGGCATGACACACTAACCGGAACTGGCTCACCTTTGCTCATCCCATGAGAAGGGGCAGGACAACCCACCATGCTTTGATGTTTTCAGTCAAAGGTTGGACTCAATGATCTCGAGGTCTTTTCCAACCTTATGATTCTATGATTCTGTGACTTGAAGGGATTTTCAAACACCACGAGTTTCACTGGGAAACTGAATCATCTGGAAATGGTTCTTTCCATCTAAGCCCATCTTAGCCCATTGGCAGGGAAGAGCTGTGAAGCTTTCCCTGAGGAACCCCCCCCAACCTCCCCCCAGCAGAGTCTGAGCTCTGGTTTTGTTGCCTTTCTTAAATAATATAAACCCAAAGTCCAGGAGGAACATATAGCAATAGGGACTTGCATGGTNCTTTACTTTTGGATCAGAAAATGTAGAGCAGCAGAATCTGTGAGTTGTCCAGAGGAGTGGAAGTATGGACAGATGGATTCCTATGTGACAATAGCATAATGGTCCAAATTCCAGCCCAGCCATCCCACAGGGCTGGACTTCACCTGTGCCCCAGGCAGGAAAGAGGAAACACTAGGAAAACACACCTTTGATCCCATTATTGATATTAATTGGCCACAATTTAAAGCCTGTAATGAGCGATGAAATAAAAAGATGGGGAGAGGGATCAGAACTCTGTAAACAAACTTCACATCTGAAGGCACAGCACAGACTGGGAGCATGATTCTGCTCCTACCCTTCGGCACAGGCAGAAATTCAGGCAATAAAGACAATAATGAGGTCATTTTGACCCTTCCAAAGGTAATTCCCACCCACCACGCAAAACTGGGTGAGTTAAATTGCCCAACAGCCCCATGAGTAAAATGGGCTCCTGTGTCCTTTGTATTGGTAACAGCAAAAAATAAATTGGAGATGGACACACAGCCCAGCAGAGCCAGCAGGGATTCTCAGGGGAGATGTCCTGGCTCTACTGAAATGGATGGAAATCCTGCCACCAGATTTTCTGGGATTTCAGCCCAGGACTTTTGGATACTTTCTGCACACTTCTCTTGCTGTCTCTGCATGATATAGTGAAGCTGCAAGAAGCATCAGATTGCATCATTGCTTGGGCATCCCATGGAAAAAGCCTTGGCAATTCATCTTTTGGGCTACTGGAGTAATTTTTGCCATCTCATGTGGCATATCTCTGACTCTGTTTTAAAAGTATAACTGGCTGGCACAAAGGCATGCTGTATTATATCATATTTATTAAATTAGTCCCTGGAAGTCCAGAGTGGGATGAGGAGAGCAGTAGAGGCCCTGGAAAATGTGTTACAGTCCATAAAACACTGTCCTTTGAGTGTGAAAGGTTAGACTGAATTATTCAGCAATCTTTTCATTATTTACAGGGATTAATTATGGGATTAAATTGGTGCATCCTCCAATGTGGGTGGTGCCTCCAACGAGACAACACACAACCTGTCTGAATGGGGCAGGGGGAAAATCCCCTTACCTTCACTGCAGAGGATGAGGAGAAATTTCGCCTGGGTAGCCAAGTATCCAAAGGATGTCTGAAGAAATCACAGAGTGGTTTGGGTTGGAAGAGATCTTAGAGCTCATCCAGCTCCAACCCCCTGCCGTGGGCAGGGGCACCTCCCACTATCCCAGGTTGCTCCAAGCCCCATCCAACCTGACCTTGGACACTTCCAGGGATCCAGGGCAGCCATGGCTTCTCTGAGCAACCTGTACCAGAGCTTTACCATTGTCACAGGGAAGAATTTCTAAAGAAAATGAGCAGGTTCAGCCAAGAAGAAGATTTGGAAGAAGAAGACCTTCTGCAGGCCATGGCCAGGACATTTCTTTCTCACCTCACATGTAGGATGCAGCTGGGGATCATCATATTCCTCAGGTTATGGAATTGGGTTTTTTAAACAGGGAAACTGAGGCACATGCAGGGGGATGAGGGCACAGATTTGCTGTCACCCAACAGGTTGGACATAGAATGGAGAGTGTTTCTTCCATGTGGCCAAGGCACCTCACACCATCTCCTTCCTCTGCTCCATAAGATCCCACTCACACAGGCAAGTAGCATTACCTGCTAGCTCACACACAGCATTTCCTGGAGCACCTGCTTTTTCCTTTCAAGACTCCTTCCCAGGTTGTGAGGAGGCCAAATCCCCCTTTGTAAGATGCACCTGGTGAAGCTACCATCTTCTAATTGTCTGGTTCTCCACGTGGTGGAGAGAAGGTGATTTTTGAGGCAGAGCCCTGTGTAGAACATCCTCCCTCCCCAGCCTGTGCACAGGCTGTGGGTGGCACGGCTCATCCCTGCTGAGCTGAGCAGTCACGGGGAATCATCTGGCTGGCAACGAGAGCAGTGCCAGCAGCACCACCAGGGTGTCACCACCCCGGCCACAGGCTGCAAACCCCAAAATTCACTGCTGGTGTAGTCATTGTCCTCCATCCCAACTGCAGCAGCACAGAATGCTGCCAAACAGCTGCCGGTGTTGAAGTGTCTGCAGCAAAAGCAGCTGTTGGCATTCGGGGAAATATTGGGGCTGAAGTCATCGGAGCTGGTGCAAGGAAAACGTCCAAACCCTGAAATCACCAAGCAGTCATTAGGTACACAAGCAGTGGGTCAGGGAGGCAGATGGAGTCATGCACACACGGCACATCCCCTCGTGAGTCAGGGCCTTGTCACCGCCGTGTGACCGACAGCAGGGACGTGATAAAAAGCCCAAAGTCCTGGAGCAAATCCCAACAGTGAGCGGTGCACAGTTGGCTCAGAGGAGGCACTGCTGGCTCTGCACGACTCCTTCTTCTGACGCAGAGCTCCCCGTCGAGGGGAGATGGGCTTGGCGAGTGCCCTGGCCCAGGGAGACGTGGGCAGCTCGAATCAGAGTCATGAGTGGTGTGTGAGATCATCTCGTTGGACCTTTCTGAGGTGATGAGCTGGTGCATTTCCCTGGTTTGCCCAGCATGGGGGTCCCTGGACGTGTTCCAGCCAGAAAAGCATTACACAAGGAAGGAGCCACCACTCACTTTGTCATTCATTCCAGTGGTAGATCAGGTTTCCTGCTGTGGTCTTGAAGCCCTTCTCTTTTTTGAGCTTACCTGGCTTCCAGTTGGAGTCACTGGGTCTTGCTGTGACTGTTTGATGTTTAAAGAGCCCAGGAGACGCTACTGTCCCACATCCTGTGGAAGGGCAAACTCCTGCCCAACTTATCACCACCTAAAAGCAGAGCTTCTTGACCACTCCCTCCAAAGCTTTGCCTCCAGCCCCCGAAGCATTGATCACAGAATCACAGAATCATTGCAGCTGAAAAAGGCCTCTAAGATCATCAAATGCAACCATTAACACAGCACTGCCAAATTCCCCATTAAACCACGTCCCCAGCTGACATATCCACACATCTTTTGAACACTTCCAGCGTTGGGGACTCCACCACATCCCTGGGAAGCCTGTGCCAGTGCTTGACATTATTTTCAGTGAAGAAATTTTCCCTAATAACCTATCTAAACATCCTCTGGTGCAACTTGCAATTATTTCCTCTCATCCTATTGCTGGTTCTCTGGGAGCAGAGCCCGACCTCCCCACGGCTGCCCCCTCCTGTCACAGAGCTGTGCAGAGCCACAAGATCCCTCCTGAGCCTCCTTTTCTCTGGGCTGAACCCTCCCAGCTCCCTCAGCCGCTCCTGGGGCTCCAGCCCCTTCCCCAGCTCCATAACCTTCTCTAGATGGGATCTTTCTCTCCTGATCCTGTTACCATTTTCCAACACCCTCTCCCAACAGCAGCAGGACAGAACTCCCCACCATGCACAAAAAGGAGGATGTGCGTCTTACAGGAGATTTTCATCAACCGTTTCAATCAGAATCACTCTGGGAAACCATATTGAGTTCCTTGTCTCCTGAATGATTCCCACAGTCAATCTTTCAGAGTATAATCCTTCAGCAGACAGGGATGGCCAGCCATCCTTCTCCCTTGGTGGAGAATTTGCCATTAGCAAGTATTTGAAAGAGCAGAATTTGCTTGGGGAGCCCGAGTCAGAGAATTCATCCCACCATGTGTGGTCAGAAAGAGGCACATCAGCAGCAGTGACTTTGTATTTACCACCAGGCTCCTCATCCTTGTGACACCTCACCTCCCAAATTGCATTTGGTGCTAATTCCCAGCCAAAGCTGCAATTTGAGGTCTGCCAGGCAGCCACTTTTTAATCCATTTTGCAAATAATAATTTGTGATAATTTTCAGTGCCAGTTTTTTAATGGAATTATATCCCCAATGAGTGAGTATGGAATATGGGGTACAAGGACAAAGGTCTGAGCATTTTGTGCTGTCATCATTGCCTCTATCAAACAAACCTGTAATTTCACTCAAGAACTACAAGCCAAACTCATTTGAAAATGTTGGGTTTTTATCAAAGCAAACCTGATTGATGCTTATTATATTCTTGTCATTTTATACCAGATGGACTGAATTGTATGTCCACTGTTTTGCATGGGACTGTTGTCATGCCTATAACAACTCATGCTGTCCTGCTTGCCTTGTCATCCCTCAGCACTGGATGGGGTTTGAAGCAACCTGGTCCAGTGGAAGGTGTCCCTGCCCATGGCAGAGGGGTTGGAATAGATGGTCTTTAAGGTTCCTTCCAACCCAAACCATTCTAGGGTATGATGATTCTATGATTATCGTTCTCCTGGCCCTCAGGAGTTCCTCCATATTCCATGGCTTTCAGAAATACTGACACAATGCATCCGGAGGCCTATGGAGACAGCTCTTGAGGACCACTTGATGCAAATTTCCTCGATGGCTAATCTAAAAATATTTATCTGTAGTAGATATCCAATATCCTCCTTGGTTCTACCAACAGATGAGACTCGTCTCACCTAATTTTAGCTGCCAAAACGTCAGGTGTTCGGTGTGAGCCAAGTCTGGCCTCCCCCTCTCTAGTCAATGGAGGGAGGCAGTTTTAGAAAGCAACTCATCCCACCCATCTCTGGAGCGACTGAATCACTCTCCAGGAGAGGTGTCTCTCTCCATCAGCTGCTTAGAAAGGCAAAGCAGGCGGCGGCATCAGGCACTGAGGCTTGGTAGCCCTCTTCCCTTTCAGCAGTGATTTAACATCTCCATTGCAAACACTCCCTTTGGTCCTCACTTACCTTAAGTACTTCTCCTTATCTTCCTTGTGCCCCTCAGCCCAACCATTCCTGTGTTGCCTCTCGAAGTTACAATTCCCCTAATTAATTGCTACACGACACTTTATATTCAGTGTCTATATCCCCTCTTTCCTCTGCTTTTTGCTGATTATCTTCTGCTTTTTATTTCTTCTTGCTGCTTTCTTTTCCTCTTGTTCACCCAAGATGAGCACCACACTGAACACTTGAGTTTTTTGGACATCTCAGAAAACCCTCTTCCTCTCAACCTTGCCTTTTCCACACAGGGGGCTCCATATCAATGTTTTATCCCATTTCTCTCCACAGCTTTGGGAAACCTACTGTGCCACCAGCTGCTGTGTCTCTCTTTGGATCTGTTCTCTCTTAGTTCATACCAAATGCTGTTGCAGGTGATGTTCATGAGGCTGTGAACAGCCACCAGCCTCCATCCCAGTGATAAATATAATTTTATCTGTCATAATGAGGCTTGAACTAGTTGGCTCACATTTGGTGCAAGACCATTTGTGTCAGAAATGATCTCCTCTAATTCTGAGAAGGGTTGGTGTTGTTTTTTTTCTGCTGGCTGAAGGAAACTTGTCTTATACCTGACTCATTCCTCTTAATAACAGCTATATTTTCTGTAATGTATTATGAAGATGAACTCATAGAAAAGTTCATTTGACTTTGTTCTTCAACTCTGTGACCCGTGTTGATTCTCAGATGCTACAAATACCTGCTCTCGGGCTTGACTATGATCAGCCTGACTTGTTTTAAAACTGAGAGCCCGGAGAAGGTATATGAGCCAACAAGACCAAGCTTCTAATCATGTTTTTCCCATAAATCGGAAAGAAATATTGAGACAAACCCCTTTTTCTCTGCATTTCCATGTCACTGTAAGGGGAACAACATCAAGTCCACTTTATAAAAAGTCCTGAATTTCTTGAATGCGAGAGGTTGCAGAAGTACAGGCAGTTACTACTGCAGACTCATGCTCATAAAAGGTGTTCTCGGTTTGGAGAACATTCAGAGCTAGTTTCCCTTTTAAATAAACTGGCTCACATGATTACCTCTGTAATGAGCTGGGACCTACAAAAAACACACTGTAACTACTAGAGTTCCGAAGAAGCATTAGTACAAAAGAGCTCCCTTAAATGCCCTGGAGCCAGATTTACAAAGACAGATAAGACCCGGCCTGTGAAAAATCAGACACCGAGTTCAACTCTCAATTCTCCTAGGACTCATATGTATTCATTTCTCCTCCCTCCCTCCCCTTCCTCCTTCCCCGCTGCTTTTGCCAAAGGAGATGAGCTGGTTACTGTTAATGGCATCATCCCGAGCGTTTCTCATGTTGCAGCACCGAGACTTGTTAAGGAAAATCTCCGTGTAATGGCATTACTTGGCACTTTTGTACAGGACCTGCAGCTGGGAGCTCCAACACCATCCACAAGCACAAACTGATTAAACCCCACAGTGTGGGGTGTGATTAAACCCCACAGTGCACTGCCTGGTAGGTGCCATCACCCCCCTTTGCCAACCACTACGCCAGGGCTTGCTGGACTTTGCTGGTCCCGTGGTGGAATGGGAGAAGAAAGCAGGGACTGGTTCTCCTGCCTTTCTGACTCCCTGCATCCACACCCTGGCTGGGGGTGACCAGTGAAGCTTTTTCTGCAGCCTGTGCTGGTGGGGCACAGCTACAAAGTGTGGGGAGCAGTGTGATTCCTTCTTGCTTTGGCATATTCCCTCCTCCCTTCTCCTCCCAGTCCAATGCCCTGAGAGGAATAAAAAACGATGATCTATAGATAAAGAGAAGTTTTCTGCCTGTGCATCCCAGTGGTGGGAATTCAACTGTGCAACAGGTTAAGGGCTGGACAGCTCCAGTCAAGGCAAAGGTGACCAGACTCTTCTGGTCCCACCTCTGCACACAAGGTCTGACAGGATGAGAGAGCAGCATTTCCCAAAATCCTGACCCTGAGGCCCTTCTTAGCTACCGAGATCCTTCCCTTCCACCAAGCAGCAGAGGAAATGCTCGTCCCTCGTGCAGGAAATGGTGCAGCTGAGCAAATCCTCCCTGTCCCTCCCTTAAATTATTTAATGTCCTACAGGAGCAGATGACCCCTGCTAAGCAGACTGTCAGGAGAGCAGCAGCCTTTGATGCAGTAATTGGAAATTTCCATTCTTTGCTTGCAGCCCTGAAAAACAGAAGAGTCTAACATACTGGGAAATCTCCATGCTGAGCTAGGAAATTTCCATCATGGAAATTTTTAATATATTCTCCAGCTTTAAACTACACAGGTTGATGAAGCTAGGAGTGTTTATTTTGTGTTTTGTGTTGTATTTGAGGGTTGTGGTTTGGTTTGTTTCTCTTTCTTTGTTTGCTTTGCAATTTGCTTGAAAGAATCAATGAGTGGATGTGGGAAGGATTGGAAAAATCAGCCTGACCAGAGGAAAGTGATGCATTTGCAGGGGAAACACGTGCAGGACTAGCAAGGCACCTGTAACACTCCTGGCCGAGTCAGAGATAATGGGAACCTGTATTTTAACAACACAATCTCTGCCAGAGGACAGCGATGACTCCGCAAGAAGCTCTGCAGCACAGCTTGGAAAGGTTGGAGCTTTTGATGCTCTTTCCATAAAAAGCCCAGGAGCCCAGAGGGCGAATCTGCCTTTGCCCCCTCGAATACTTTGCAGACTGCACAAGCAAAAAGCAGATAAATAGTGGAGAAACAGCTCTTAAGGCGAACCTGTGTGAGCCCTCGGTCTAAATACCTGGCAGTTCTTGCTGGCGCTTTGAACAGAGAGTTCTCAGGGATAGAAAATATGGGAGGGAATTGTCAGCTGTGCTGTGAAAATGATGATGAGGAGCTCGTAGGAGCGAGGGTGGGAGGACAGCAAAGGAAACACATTGGAAGCAGCGCTGCCGCCTTTCCTGACTGTAGCACCAAGACGCTGCACAGGCTCCGGGTTGGCTTCTGCAAATCTCTCCCAGGCTGAGGCCCTGCCAGGGCTGCACCCAGCTCCCTGTCCCCTGTCCTGTCCCATCTGGATGCTGTGGTGGCTCCTCCCAAGGTGTTGCAGCAAAATGCAAAGTGGTCCCAAAATTTTGAAATAACAATGTGAAAACAAAATCCTACCAAGCCCCAAGATCCCTCGGCATGTGAAGCCCCCTCCATCCAGTGGGCCAAACCAGCAGAAGTGGTTGGTTTTATCACCCACCAGACTATTTATTAAGCAGAAATTAGGGATTCTTGGAGATGGAGACATTGCAGCCTCATTTTGTCAGGCAGGTCCTTGTGAGCATCAGGGGTGGGGAGGAAGGGACAGAGCCAGCCCTGCACCAGGGGCTCTGAGTTTGCTCCACAGGGGGTTGTGGGGCCAGTGCAGACACAAACACCTGCACAAAGCCAGCCTAATCCAAAGACAATGGGAGTTCTTGGCTGGCTTGTTTCTAATGCCCCAAAAGGTGTTTACTCCCTTCAGCCCCGTGCTCCTCAGTGCATTCAAGATGTTCCTGCCAATTCCCAGCGTGCAGGATCTCAAAGGAAACACTGAACTACGGTGAATGGCTGGGTGAGCAGTCAGTTCTTCATGTCCAAGCACACAAAATGAAAAAGCAAACTTGTGGCACAGCAGGGAACTTCACCTCTCTTCCAGCTGGAACAGATCATTGCACCAAAATATCAAAGGCTTTATTTAACTGCGCTCCTACAGGGCTCTTTGAGTACAAATCACAGAACCACTGAGGTTAGAAAAGACCTCTGAGACCATCAAGTCCAACCATTTACCCAGCACTGCCAAGGCCACCACTAAACCACATCCCAAGTGCACACATCTTTTAAATCCCTTCAGGTTTGGTGACTCTACCACTGCCCTGGGCAGCCTTTTCCAGCACTTGACAACCCTTTTGGTGAAGAAACTTTTCCTAATTTTTTTGTGGTCTAGGAGAAGATGTGGTCAGGTGTCAGTGAGTGAGAAGAGGTAGGACTGGTCCTTCTGAGAACAAATCCTTTTGCCATTGGGTCAAGTCATGAAAGCATCCTGAAGTTCCCCTTTGCTTGTCCATCACTTAAGCCTTAAATAGCAAGACACTAAAACAAGTTATCTTTAATGGGGAAAGAGCTGAACTTTTGAGTGTCTGCCTGGGATGTGTTGACTATAGATGACAAAACAACAACTAAATCCTGCTCTGCACTTGCAATAAATGCAGAGAAGTACAAACCCTTAGGGCACAATCCATCTCCCCGTAACACAGACACCACACTCTACCATAAGCAGAATTACTGAGCTCAGAGTCTGGCTCCACAACACAAGTGGGTGGATCCAAGCCTCACAGACTACAAAAGTGGGTGACTTTGGCTAGACAGATGGCTTTGTCACTGAGATCTCGTATTCATTTATGTGTCCTTCAATCCGAGTCCATCTGCTGACTCCTGTGACAAACACAGGAGGTGGAAGCCATCACTCGGGTGAGGTGACTCCTTTACCCTGGGTTTGTTCTCCTTGCACAGCCCCTTCCTGGTCCATACGTACAGTCCCCAGCTACAGGAACAATATGAACTATGTGCTGCTTCCCTCTGGGTTTGGTTGTTCAACTGGGAAAAAACTCCATAAAAACTCTGATGGATTTTCACTGTCCTTTGCTAATGATGGTATATTTTTATTTTCAAGGATTTCTTTATTATTTCCTCTTCGCTGCTGCTGCCAAAATGTCACTTGAGTCATTTCCTCCATCCTGGAGCTGAGCCAAGCTCAGGATCAGGTCTCCAAAATCAGGACCACATCTTGAAGTGGGAGATGAGCCAGAGCCCAGGACCTGGTGTCCTGGAGCCTGGCATGTGGCTGGGCCACCGCTCTGGGATCGGTGCACTCAGGGCGTGATTTCAGGCTGCTGCTCGCTGGGTTTTTCCACTTTGTGAACTCAGCTTGACCTTAGAGCTCGATTTACCGCTGGCTGCCTGAACCCAAGCCAGGTTTGCCACCAAACGGGGTCACACCTGAACTTTTTGGGCTCAGGGTGTCATTCAGCCCAAGCAGGGAACACACCTCCACGCTAGCTAATTGCTGCCTCTCGCTCCCTGCAGATGGAGAGGGCAGGAGGAGGGTGGATCGCTGCTGTCCATGATGGCATAGCAAGCAGTCTGACTTCTGGACCTCTTCCTCAGGGGCTTTATTCCTGAAAATGATTTATTAGGATGGTTTGTTTGATTTAATATGATACGGACATGCTATATAGGTCGCAAAACTGAAATCCGATGAAGAATCTTCACCAAATGCTGCCAATAGTATTTTGCCTCTCAGAACCTTCAGCAAATGCTGCCAATAGTGTTTTGCCTCTATTCCCTTCCGTATTCCAAGAGATTTGCTAGATTTGTGTTTGAGTGGGTGGGGTCTTTTAGCTCAATAACAGTTCTGCCAGTCTAGGTCAAGTTTTACCGGCTTATAGAAACTGTACGTCAAATTTACAACTGAATATTCACAGCTGAGAGATTTACATCAAGGCTGAAACCGTCGGAATAATCAGTCAGTCAGTCAGCAAGAGCCATGCTTTCTGGCTAGCCAAAATGATCCCATCCAAATGGAATCAGCCCCAGAGCGGCGCCAGTGCCTGGTCCGTGCAGAGCCACCCAGTTGAACCCAGCGATAGCGAGCGCCGAACACCGTCAGGAATTGTGATTCCTCCATGTATAATTCATGAGCATAATAAGGAGCCACATTTGTTAAAGAAGCTGGTGCTTATGAATGATGCACTTACCGCTCTGTTCTGGTTCTCTTAGCACTTCTCCCAGACGCTGGAACATTATTCACATTATACATTCAACAGGATTTGTTCCAGCCATTTTCCAAAGAGAATTTTTACTGTTCCCTGTTAGTTTGGCTTCCCAAGGAAGCGAGGCTGATGGGTTCAATCACCGTGCATTTGGAGCCACACTTCCATACCTGTATCTCTAGCACCTCTCAGAGCTTTTGAACTTGGTGGGAGTCTTCATCTGAATTTAATAGATGGAGACATGAAAATTACCCAGAGAAGCTGTGGCTGCCCCATCCCTGGAAGTGTCCAAGTCCTCGTTGGATGGAGGTCTGAGGAACCTGGGATAGTAGAAGGTGTCCCTGCCCATGGCAGGGGGCTGAAACTGGATGGGCTTTAAGGTCCCTTCCAACCTAAACCCATCTGTGATTCTATGAACATTTTTGGAAGTTTAATGAAAGCGAACAAAGGAGAACAGCAAGGAAAAGAAAGATTACAGGCTGACTGCAACTCCCCTGGGAATCCAGAGAGAAACGAACTCTTGTAAGACCTTTGCCTGCAAGCAAGGTGAGCCTCAACCCCATGAGGCACAAGAGAATCCACACTCAAAATGCATCCTTATCAGGAACCTTATCTGTTGCTACCATACCTACCTTAGGGAGCTTTTAAATTTATTTAGAAGTTGTTATTTTAAAGGAATAAGAACCTTGTGGTGCAGCATCAGAAGAAAAACACAGTGAGAGGCACCATTAGCAGGTGGAGCCGAGCAGAAAGCGCTGCCTCCTGTTGTGATGCTTTGCAGGGCTGAGCAACGGAGAAAGAAAATATTAAATGGAAACAGGCTGTGATATCAGCTGACAGCCTCAGCACAGGCCTGGGGGTTTGGAAATCCAGGATCAAATCATATCTGCGGTAACAACTCCTTTTATTGCCCACACGGATTTGGGGGTTTGGCTACCTTAGTTAAAAGGAGTGGGGATGATCGAAGCTGTCTCACAGGATTGTTCCTGTCCAGCAATATGAAATCACTTGATGTGCTTGGAGGTTGAAAGCACCCCGCAGTGAAATAAAAGGCACCAGCCATCACTCCTGTAGGCATTCAACGCTTCTCCCTACCTTTGACAGCTGCCGTGCTACAGCAGAGATTGTTCTGCTCAGCCCCTGCTTCAGAATCCAAATTTAGAAATTCCTGTGTCCTATGACAGGAATCATTTACATGACAAAATCTGCCTTTCTCCAGATTCCTCTAATTAAGTCCTGCCTCCCTCGCAGCTCTCACGCTGGTGGAGCGTTGCAGGGAAGCCGCCGTGGGAAAGGCAGCGTGTCTGTCTGCAGGATGCTCTCCTGAGCCCACCAGGGTGTAGCTGCTGCTGCACATCCATCTGTGGGATGCTCTCCTGAGCCCATCAGGATCTAGTTCAGTGCTGAATATCTCAGAGTCAGCCCACACAGCCAGAAAAGGTGTGAGGGCTCCTCATCCTCCTGCACTGGCTGCAATCCCACCATCAAGCTGCAGATGTGACAGGAGAAGACTTCCCTTGGAACAATTTTTATGGATGATGTGGATGTCTTTGTAAAGCCTGTTGTGGGTGCCTGATTAAGAATGGATGTTGGCAAATTTTTGGCATCACCTGGGTCTCCACTGCATGCCCATAGTGGAAATATTCACTGTGGTCAACACCAGTTTCTGTTCTCCAAAGGATGTGCTGAGCTGCTAACATGCCTGGCAGCTTGGAATCAAAGTTACATGGCCACGCAAATGGGAGGATTTTAGGAAATCCCACATATCCTTCAACCCATTCTAGAAAAAAAAGGTTCTTTCTTACTCATCCTGGGGTCACTGAGGATGTCTGAGCTACTTGCTGCAGAGTACACTTTCAAAGACTTCCTCCTTCAATAGCTGCTTCTTCCCTGCTGGGAAGATCTTAGGCGTACCCGGCAGAGGAGCTTCTTCCTCCCACGGGAGGGATGTGCATGGAGCCTTCGTGGCACTCCCCACCTCTGCAGCCCCCGGGAGGATCAGACCTCCCTTCAGATCTGCCAGAAGTCCCTAAGCTGGGACACACAGTGCTCTCCCAAAGCCGACTGGGCGTTGCTCGGTATCCGCACGGCACTGCCCGAGTTTGTGGCACGGATCAGAGGGTTCAAGGTGCCACCCAGGCTCGGGCACAGGGACAGGGTGGCCACAGTCAGTGAAACACAAAGGAAGGAAGGGCGGCACTGGCAGCTCCAAGTGCTGCAGCTCATCTGGCTCCAAAAAGCCTCCCTGGGATGGGTCAGCGCTCGTTCCCCGCTGGTGGCACTCGGCCATCGCTGCGAGGTCTGGGCAGGAGTCACTGCTGCCGATTCTTCTCCAGACAAGGGCATGTGAGCAGCTGGAGCAAGAGCAGCAGGAAGCTCCAGGAACTACAAGACCATTTGCCAGGGATGCCAATGGAGAAGCTCTTCCTATGGAGAAGCTCTTCCTCCTTCCTCCACATGTCAGGATGTCAGCCAGGATGGATCATTTAAGAGGAATTCGGGACTCCATGCCCTCAAACCCATCACCAGGTCCAGGAGTGACTCCCATGCTCCTCATGAGGACAGTGTTTTCCTCCCTATCACCAATCCAGGTGGTGACCTGTGTCCTTTGCCCTCCCCTTCATTCATCCCTTCATCAAATTCCTGCTGAGAGCCATGCACAATGCTGCAATGGGAGAGGACACACAGGATGTGCTGGCCACCAGAAACATCTGGAGCATCTTGAGGGGAGACAGTTGAGGGGAGATCAGTGTGTTTATCCCCTTGATAAATGAGATCCTCAGAGGCTCAGACACTATTGGGAAAAGCCTTGAACCTCCTTTCCATGAACCTGCAAAGCCCCCAGCAGCACCTTTTGATGCAGACAGCAGGTCCTCCCTGCCTTTCTTCCACAGTTTGGCACTTGGGGCAGGTGCCTGAGCTTCCAGTGACACAAAATTCCTGCCACCTGTTAACAGGCGACCTGTTATCCCAAACAGGAGCACATCAATTCCACACTCTCACCCGCTGTGCAGGAGAAAGGATCATTTCACTCAGTTATCCCAGCCAGATTCCACCAAAGCAATCACAATTCAGGGTCTGTTTCTGTGTCTGATGCCAGCCACGTAATGCTCTTAATCTTGGTAATTGTAGTTTATTAAGGATCTTGGAAACTGGGAACATGGCTTTCAGAGGAATAAAAAAAATAAATTTCCCAGATTCCGAACCAGGGAGGAAATTCCCTCAGAGGATCATGGCTGAAAACAAACATGTTTTTGTGCCTCCAGAAAATCAGCAAGACTAACAGTGCCATTGTTTTTGTAAGGGGGATTTCCACATTTCAGGGAACAGCTTGGAAGCCAGCACAGCAGCTGCTCTCAGGAGAGCAGGAATTGTGAACCAGCACCAGGAAAAATCACAGCAGGTTAAAAATCATGGGATTTTAAAAAATGATCATCCAGATTTAGGCTGTGTTTTGGTTTTTCTTTCCTTTTTGTGCCTGCTTTCCAAACCTTTAGGGGGCATATTTTCCTGCTTCCCTCATAGTGTGAGGAGCACAAATATACTGGACTATTTTTGCCCCTCATAAAAGCTCCTTGTCACAGAGCCATGTGACTCCGGCCACTCTTGCATCACGGATGGCATGAAATATCACAAGATTTGTAATAAAATTACATGAGTCAGCAACGCTGAAACCTACCACGAGAAACAAGAATGCCATCCAGAGGGAAAAAACAGTGGATTTCTAAAATCCACCCTGGGCTGCGCATTAGGACAACCCACACTTGGTACCTAGGATTCCTTTCCAGATGAAAAACCCCATAGAGACCCCCTCTGCATCACCCTGGAAAGACCAGGAGACAGCACCAGGATCATCCCATTTGCAGTGGTGAGACCAAAATGGGACAGAGCCTGCTGGGCACGGAGAGAGCCACAGGAAGAGCAGGAAGAGAATGACAGGAGGTGTGAGAGAGAGCATGAGGGAGCCAGGAATCTCTGTCTTGTCTTGTTGGCCCCGATGATGAGAAAGACATTGAGGAGCCGTAGCATGTCCAGAGAATGGAAAGGATCTGGGGAAGGGTCTGGAGCCCCAGGAGCAGCTGAGGGAACTGGGAAAGGAGCTCAGCCTGGAGAAAAGGAGGCTCAGGGGGGACCCTGTGGCTCTGCATAACTCCCTGAGAGGAGGAGGCAGCCAGGGGAGCTCTTCGCTCTCAGGGAACAAAGTAACAGGATGAGAGAAAACAGCCTCAAGTTGCACCAGGAGAGGTTTAGGTTGGATATTATGAAAAATGTCTTCACTGAAACAGTTGTCCTGCACTGGAGCAGGGAAGTGGTGGAATCACCATTCCTAGAAGTGTTCAGGAGACTCTTGCACCTGAGGACGTGGTTTAGTGGTAAACAGCAGAGCTGTTGGGCTTGATTATCGGAGAGGTCTTTTCCAACCTAGATGATTGTGGGATTCAATGATCTTAAGGACATTTTCCAGCCTGAAGGACTCTTGGATTCCATGCGGATGGATGCTATCACCACAAACGCTGCAGGGAGATATCCCAGGCTCAGCTGATCGCCCTGTCTGATAGCGTTTGGAGATTACCATATCCCTTGGCTGGGCTGCCTGCCAGGAAAACATGACTGAGAAGGCGATAAGAAGGGTGCTTTATGGGGAAGGCGATGGCGTCACTGCTGACAGGGGTGTTACCTCATCCCCTCTGAGTAAGCACCGTGTGACCACCCCGAAACTGGAGCAGGGGAGGTGACATGGGGGGCCCTGCAGAGCGAGGGCAGGGTCACCTTACTCCTGCCACCACAGATGGACCTGTGACAAATATTTGGTGGGACAGGGCAGGCGCTTGGGATGTGCTTCTGAAACATGTGCTCTGTGTTGGTGCCCACTGGGAGCAAGGAGAATGGGTAAAGTAAGGTGGCTGTTCTTGGGTCTGCCCTGCCGGGGGATGCAAGGTTCTTTTGGGGTGTGGGAAGGAAGAAATCACTGCTCAATTTTAGTACTTACTGTCACAAATTAGATTAAAATCTCAGCAGAAAAGACGCCTGGCATGTTTGTGGTGGGACACCCTCACCAAGCAAAGATGAGTGAACGAAAGTTGGGAAGACCCTGGCTTAAAAATATCCCTGCAACCTGCAATGATCGCCCTTGTGTGGGTGAGTCCTGATGGCCCTTAATTGAGCTATTTTTTGCACTGAGCTGCTGCCTCCTTTAGTGCTCAGGATGTGCCGTGCTCAGTTAATGAGCAGCTAATCAGTGTTGTTCTTTGGCTGCTCCAGGCTGAACCCCGCAGAGCCAATGGACCTGGCAGCCCTGATGGAACAGGGACACTCCTGCTCTTTCTCCAGGTGCAGGGAAGGCACCTGCTGGGCTTTGAGTCCGCTGGGACTTCAGTTGCTGTCATTGAAGATGTCTCATCCGAATGCTGGCCTATGGCCCTTTTTGAAGATGTTGGCATTCACAGGAATCCAAAGGACAATCAATCCTACTCCAGAGCTCAAATCCACAGATGTTTTCTTAAAAGGAAGAAACATTTCAGTCCTCCCTACCCCTGTTCTTAGAAATGGCTGACTGCTTTTGGCTGAAGGTTGAGCATTAGAACAAAACACTCAGCACTGAAAACTTCTGCCCAAATGTTCCAGAGTTCACAATGTTAAAAGCAAGGTAATACATCTTCTAGTGGGAAGCTCTGGGTGATTTACTAACCCATCCTGGAGTGCTACCTAGAAGTTAGAAATCATATGTCTCCATCACTCAGTGAAATTAACTGCTCCAGAGCATCTTAGCTCAGCTGAGTGCCAACCAGGAATGGGGAATATTTCGAAAGATCCAATTTCCAGATTAGACTCAAAGATGTTTCCCTTGTTCTTCCCCAAAAATCTTGTAAACAAACAAGCCATTGAAGACACCAGAAAATCATGGCATTTAGTTTCCTTAGGGTGTCTGAAAAGTTCAGGAGATGAAAAATAATTATGGAACTAACAATAAATTATAATCTCAGCCTGACAAGATGGACAATGAGGAAATACTGAAATTAGAAATATCCATGATAAGCACAGAAACAAACACCTTGTGTCTTTCCACACCTCTTGCAATCCCACCAGTGCAGGTTCTTTGTTTGGAGGGAGAAACTTTCATAAATGTATTAACTAAGGAAAAGAAAACTGAATGAAAAGGGCACTGATGTGTTATAGATTACCCAAATAAAGCCATTAGAGGCTACCATAGTTCTAAAACTTTATAAAAAACCCATCATCTTTGTGCACTTCCCAGCACGTCAGATGTAGCCCATGAGAGTCCTGCAAGGTTCACAACCTCCTTCCTCCCCATGTGATGAGGAAATGCAGGACCAACATCTGCGATACAGAAGATGCCTTGGCCAAACAGAGAGGTGGCAGCAGAACATCTGCCAACAAATCCACCTTCTTGGTGACCCCCCACTGCACAGGGGCCCACTGTGCCAGAGGCAAAAAACAAAGCCCTGAAGGATATTCAAGATCTATAAGAAGTATTTGGAGCAAAATACTGAGAATGAGACCTTGAGATGTGCTTTGCACAGAGCTCTCTGGTGAGCCAGGGCAGGACTGGCTCATGGACTCCCTGATTTTTGCTCCCTATCCACAGATTTTGAGCTGACCATTGTTATAGTAAAAGAGAGATGGTGCTTCCCCAAGAAATGAACAGCTGTTGTAGGGATTAACTTGGTACTATCCCATGAACTCAACGACCATGTGGTACCCCTTAAATGGATGCCAGGCTTTGACACATTAAAAGACCTGGACATGTTTATAGGACAAACAGAACCATTTATGTGAAAGGTCAGGTTTTGTGGGTAGGCTGTGGAGTGTCTCACTGAAGCACCTTTATAATTCACAAGAAACAAAGATCAAAACACTACAAATGCCAATCGCAGCAGCAGGAGCTGATTTGCTTCATTTTAAGGCTGGCATCAAAAAAGACAGACCAACCTCCAGGTGCAGCTGCATCTCTCCATTAGCAGGTGACTGAAGAGAGCAGAGGGTGATGGGAGCAGCAGAAGGCTCCTGTTTACCTGCAAAGGCAGGGAGGATGAGTGCTGTCCCTTTCCCTGGAGTCTGGTGCAGTCCTGCTGGGATTGAGGAAGGACAATCCTCACTGCACAAAGGAAAAGGTCCAACCCTTGGGCTGCAGCAGATGTCACCCAACCGTGTCACCGCCTGCTCCCGCACCAGGCTTGGTGCCCACTGCCTCTGCCAAAACCCAGCCACTGCTGACTTGCAAAGACTGCCCAGAACGATCCTGTTTTGCTGCCAGTCACTCATGTCTAGACACTGAACCTTGTCCTGGACTAGCTGCAAAGACAGGGCAGAAGTAAAGTCCTCCCCTGCTCAGCGTGGCTCCATCGCCTTGGGATCTCACCAAGGAATCACCTTCACACGACTGCGAGGAGAGAGGCCACAAGGGACATGGGGAAGTGGTTCCACAGTAGAGAAGGAGCCTGGAAAACTGGGATTCCCCTGTGCCTTGCCACTGCCTGGAGAGGAGGTGATGCATCACTCCAGAGTGTGACTGGTCGCTGCTGGTGACAGAGCGACCTTGGCCAACCTTGGCTCCCACTGGTTCATCAGCACAACACCTGGAACCTGCTCATGGATGCTTTGAGGCAAAAGCTGATGAATTTGGTCTCTGCTTCCCCTGGATGAAGACCACAGCTCAGAGCCTGGCAGCAGGTCAAGTCACACAGAACATCCAAGTGGGGAGCTGCTCTCTTGAGGGAAGGATGTCTTTATCTCTGCACAGGTGTTTGCTGGAGGTGCTGGAGAACAATGCCCTCGATGGCCTTGCTGAGGAGGGTATGGGGTCACACAAGCTGTAAATTGGCATCAAATCCAGCTGTTGCAGACCTACTATACATCACTGAGAGGGAGATGCTTCCCAAGTGATTCCCAGGTGCTCCAGGTATTTCCAAAAGGTTGCCAGTAGTATTTCTCTGCTGTGCTGTAGTGTGGTTGGTTCATTGCGTGGAGTGGAGCACATTTTGGGATTTGGAAGATGGCAGAATTGTGCAGGTGTTGGAGGGAGGATTCACACTCTTGCCCATGTGGTATCTTTAGATGAACCCACAGAGCAGAAAACACCTCAAAATTCTCCACAGAAATCTGGCCAGAACAGACCCAGCTTAGTCAAAAATGGTGCTCTACACAGTGGTCCAGCACCTCTCTCAAGCTGGCCACGGCTGGCTGGCCAGTGCCATTCTCTCCATCCCAAGGGATGTGGCAAGCTTTCAGCTATTTCTTGGGAAGGGACACTGTAACCCACCCGATGCTGAAGCCATCCCACCCTGCAAGCTGTGGTTAAGGCTTTTGGTCTCTCTCTGCCTGGGTTTTCCGTGTTCAAAACAGGTCTGGGTATTTTCCTACCCCTGCAGAGCTGCATGAGGATGAGTATATTAAAAACTTGGCTGTTGTTCAGGTTCTAGAGTACTGGGAGTGACTTAGATAGATGGTTTAAAGCCAATTAAAGCAAAATCTTTGCTCTGACTATAGAGAGAGGGAAGATATGTCAGGTCACCCAGCCCTCATCCCTGCCAGTATAGAGATGTTCTATTTATTTTCTGATCTTCAGCCTTGTCCAAGTGTACATGCTGAAGGCAACTCACTGTATTTCCACCAGGAGAAAATCCAGCATTTAACCTAAACACTCCCTCTCTTCATTTCACCCCTGTATTTCCATTTATCCCCTTGGCAATACACTGTAAAGCTTGTTTCCAAGCTAAAAACAGGAGTCACAGCAGCAATGAGATAATGTCACGTTAAAGGGATGAGTCTGTTTGGCCTGGAAGCATCATCTGAGTGAATTAAATGCTCCCAGGTGCCTGAGATGATGCAGAACGGATTCCCTGCATCAGGTGCCCTACTTGTTCATGCCTCTCTGGCACAAATTTAGGGTTTTCACCCATCACCAGAAAAGCCAGTCTCCTCCAGGTTGTGCTTGAAGGTGGAAAAAGTGTAATGAACATGTGCAAAGGGTAAATGCTTCTTGAAACACTCTCTGCCCTGAAGCCCATGGCAAAAACACAGGGCTGACTGCTCAAAGTCCAGCTCTCACCTCGTCCCTTGGGCATAAATCACTCTCAAACCCAATCTGTTTATTTTCATTTGCCTCCTTGTCTCATTTTTACTCTGGCTGTACAGACACAAACCCATTTGTATTTCACATCCTTAAAAGTGGTGTTTTATGCAAAGCTTTCAGAAGGTGTTTTTTGTTCGTGGTGTCCCCAGGGGGCAGCTGGGATGATGCTGTTCCAGCACCATGAGCTGCTGAGGGCTTGGCTGCATCACTTTTGTACAGAAGATCCTTCACTTCCACTTTAATTACGAGCATTTCAGACCAATGGTTGAAAACAAATATGATATTTTGGTAGGTTTTCACTCTTATAAAATTAATAAGCTCCTCAGCACCACCCTGGGAAAGGATTAGCTCAAGATGCACTAGAAAATATGCACAGGAAAAACTTTTGGTTGCAATGAAACTTTCCTCCAAGCCCCCTGTGCACATTCATAGAATCATTGAATCCCAGAATAGTTTGGGTTGGAAGGGACATTAAAGATCCTCTAGTTCCACCCCATGCCATGGGCAGGGACACCTTCCACTGTCCCAGGCTGCTCCAAGCCCTGTCCAACCTGGCCTTGGACACTTCCAGGAATGGGGCAGCCACAGCTTCTCTGGGCAATTACTCAGTTACTATGTTCTTTAAGCCCTGGGTAGGACTGTCACCAAAATAACCAAATCATTGCAGTCTAGAGCTGTTGGATGGTCTTTGATCACAGCCACAGGGGCACAGGATCAGAGGTGGGGGCAGGATTTGAGCCTGTGGGATATGGCTGCTCCATGCTGTAGGCTGGATTCCCCTGTGTGCCACTGGTATTGCTGAGGAGGCGAATGTGCTCTGAGGATTTTTGGTGTGAGGAGCCTTGTTCTGTCCACACTGATGCCTTTTAGCCACGTTTTTATTTTGTAAACATCAATCAGTCATGGGATTTTTATTTTAATCGAAATCTTGTCATGCCCTCTTTGTGCAGCCTTAGGAAAGCCAATGCTCTGATTACCAGAAGGCATTATTTTGAGTCACTCTCCATCAGTAGGGTTTTGAGAGAAATCTGCGGCAGCCTTCAACCACTAGAGTGGAAATAATTTTTAAAAACAATTTGACTTGTCACCATTTTCTTTGAACTCCCTGATGACTCCATCCATTTGTCTCTATTCAATTCCTCACAGCTTGCAAGGTGCTTCCATCAGCTCTGGTGACAACAGCAGGTCCAGCTCCAGGCAGTGACAGCATCTGGGGCTTCAGGAGGCTCTGGACCTCTTTGAGTTGGGTTTTCTGTCACTGTCAATGCAGATGATGCATTTGGGACAGCCCAGCTGAGACATTCATTCCCAGGCTGCACATTTAGCTCTGAAATCAAAGAGGGCAGTAAAACACTGGCACAGGCTGCCCAGAGAGGTGACTCCACCTCTGGAAATACTCAAGGCCAGGCAGGGTGGGCTCTGAGCTCTGATCTAGTTGAAAATGTCCCTGCTCATTCAACCTGACCGTGGATGTTTCCAGGGACATCCAGGACCTCTCTTGGCAACCTGTGCCAGTGTTTCACCACCCTCACTGTAAAAAAATTCTTCCTTATATCTAATCTAAATCAACCCTCCTCCAGTTGAAAACCATCAGCCCTTATGCCAGAGATTTTGATGTGCATCCCCCTGTTTCTAGCCTTTCCCACAGGTCTTGGTGGGCAGAGGGACAGTGACCTGGTAAAGCAGAGCCAGTGCACATGTGCAAAACCAGTACTTGATTAATTAAGGCTTCCAAAGCATGCTAAGAACCATAAAAGTCTCCAAATACAGTCCATTTAATATTTGCATGACATCCTGCTTCCTTTGGAATAATCCCTGTTCCACATTGCAATAAAGTACCAGCAACCTCACATTTTCAGGAACCAGTTTGTTATCTCATCCCCTTGGGGACAGTGACATTGGCACCCACACACAGAGCAGGCACATGGGGTCCAGGTGTGGCACTTAGGGTATCTGCCTACTCTGGAACCACCATTTCATGGATTCTGTACCTGAGCTCCTGAACTCCAGGGGTTTGGTGAAGCCAGTTCAGGAAAGCCTTGGCTGTGCTGTGGATCCCCTGGGAGGAGAGAAGCTGGGATCTGGTGTGCCTCTCTCTTCCCTCCTGTGCTGCTCACAGCTTCCAGATAAATACATTAAAGAGCAGCACAAGGATTTGGGGGATAATAACCAAGCCTGCTTGGAGCTGCAAGGGTGGATTTGGGAGAGGAGCAAACAGAGATCTCTTGGTCCTCCATCAGCATCTCTGCCCAATTGTGCTGCCTTTGCCTGGGGATCCAATCCTCAGACATGGAAATGAAGGCAGCTGGAGAAGGGAGAGGGTCAGCATCATGCCCACTGCTCCTTTTATCTGAGCTGCTCAAAAGCTGCTCCATCCTTCTTCATCTCTCTTTTTCTCACTTTCTCGGGAGGAGGGGAATGTTTATTCAGAGGAGTAGTTCAGGTGGCAATTCAACTGGCCTGGGCTGAACCCAGTAGTGAAGGAAATAAAAGCCCATCCAAAAATTAAGTCCTGAGATCTCTAAGAAAAGTCCCTCAGCACTGTACCTGCCCCATGCCACACGTAGCCCTTCTGTGCTGTCTGTAAGATGCAGCTTTTTGGTTTCTAGACTGTAAAAGACCACATGGGGAGAAGAACTTTTCCTCTGTTTTGCTCAGCATTGACACGGGGATGCTCTAACAGGGATTTTGGGAACCCCCAAGCCAGCATCCTCAAGGAGGAGGAAGGTGATGGTTTTCCAGTCCTCATTTTCAGGATGGTTTGGAGCAGGACCCTCATTTACCACAGAATTTCTCTTCTTTGGGTGCGGTGGTAACAATGAGAGCACTGGTAGTAGGCTGATGCTTCTCAGTGATTAATTAGTGTTTTTTGAGATCTGACCAATCTCTGTCCCTTCTCAGCAGCGCTGGGTGGTGAAGAAAGGGCTGTTGTGCTTCATTTGCAAACAGCATCTCCTTGGGCCTCCAAATAACCGTGCTTCACCCCAGAGAGGGTCTGGTGGGGCTGCAGAAGGGCTGCTGACTGCTGCAGGGAGCTGCCGTGTGCCTGAGTATCCACGGCCACCGTCTCAGCTTCCCTGTACCCATCCTGGGCCAAATCTGGGGCAAACCCGGGGTCGCAACCAAGCCACAGGCACTGCTTTGCCCCTCTGCTCCTGTCAGCACTTACCGCTTTTAGCTACGCCCCATCCTCTGCCTTTTGCATCCCCACCAACCCCGTTCCTTGCAGTGAGGGCTTTTATTTTCCAGCCTAACCTTTGTCTCGTTGAGCCAGTGACTCATCTCACTCATTAGCTGAACTTTGAATATCTCTTTATCCGCTGGATCCCTTTCAAGCTCGTTCCCTGGCAGCGGAAGCGCCTGCTCGCCTTCTCTCTGCTCTGGATTGCAGGGGAACCGCCTGGCTCGCTTTTGCAGCGGCATCTGTCTCTCCGGCGAGGCAGAAGAATAAACCCAGGGTGGAGCAGGGATGGATTCCAACCCTTTCCGTGCCCTGGGGGTTAATCGCAAGGACACAGCCCTGTGTTTAGGAAGCCACCCCGGTTTTTGGCTGGCACCCCTCACTGCTCCCCCCGAGCCGTGTTGTTGCTGCAGTTTGTGTTTGCAGAGAGCCAGGGATGCTCTGTAGCCGCTCCCGACGCCAGCTGTGCTCAGCGCCAGTGCCAGCAGAGCCGACCAGAGCTGCTTCAAGGACTGCTCTCCTTGTGGTCCCCCCAGAAGGTCTAAATCCTTCCTCGGTGGTCCCCCTTCCTCCGAGCACAGTGAGAGCAAGGGTGGCCACGGGGCAAGGAGAGGAAATTTCGGCTCTTGCGACTGAACAATCTCCTGGGAAGAGCAGGGGAGGGGATGGGTCAGGTGTGATAGGGCGTGGATGACTCAAAGGGGTTTAGAGCAGGTTGGAGAGATGTACGTGACCTCAAATCACTGCTCCCGACGTGCTCCCACTGCTTCACACTTGAGGAGCCTCTCACCTGATTAAATAAGAGCTGAGAGTGCTTGATCAAAGGGAGAAACCCCTTCGCCTCGTTGCTCCCTGGAAAGTGAATAGGAGGTGAATTTCTCTCGTGGAGAAGACCAGCAGCCTCCTCTGCGTGCCTGCTACCTTTCACCCGGCTCATTTTCCCACTGAAAATTCAATTTATTTTTTTTTCCTGGTTAGCAGCTCTAATTGCCGGGCACATGACCGAGGGCATCTCCGTCGGCATCTCCTCTCTCCTGCTCCTGTTTACGTGCTGTTCCCTGGTAATTTGTGTCTCTCCGAGCCGGGGAGCTGGAGAGCCCTTCCCCGCGAGGAGCTGATGATTCACAGAAAAGGGAATCAATAAAGGATGACTAAGGCAGCCCTACATCAGGATGGTGATTAGAGGCTGCCTCCGCAGCTTTGTCCAGAGTGGCAATTTGCAGATTGTCTTTACAATTTTTGTCTTGCGGGGTCCCCACCAGGCCCCCAGCAGCACTTTTTACTTATTCACTTATTTTTGACTCTGGTGTTTCACAGAGATTTGCTGCCTTGCGCTTTCTGGGGGTGAGAAGTTCTGCCAACCTACAAATTTCTCAGTGAGAACAGTAACTCAGACTGCCCTAAATCAGCCCAAACAGAGAGATGGGTGCTATTAATCACTGCTCTGGGGCCTCTTGGGGGTTGCTTGCCCATGAAAGTACTTTGGGACAGAGGAGTTCTTGAGAGCTTTTGATTTATTAACTCTCCACCCAATGCACAGAACACACAGACATGATAAGTGCAACACTGGACAGGAAACTAATTATGTACTATCAGCTGCTCGACATCCACAAGAGGGTAAAATAATGCCCAGCCATGAGACAGAGGATATTTTACACCTTGTGCAGCCCAGCTCCCAAGAGCACACACAGGTACTCCAAGGCCTGGAGGTCAGCTCTTGTTCCATGCTATTCCAGTTCACTGTCTGCTGAAGCCTCCTAGGAGTACCACAGGGTTGCTTCTCGTGGAAGATGTCCCTGCCCATGGCAGAGGGCTTGGAAGTAGATGATCCTTAAGGTCCTTTCAAACCCAAACCATTCTGTGATTCCATGGATGCAGAGACGTGCCTGGTCACCAAACCAGCTCCACTCTTAATGTATCCTAGAACATTCCTTCGGCAGCTGTGCTGTCCAAGGAGGGTTTTTATTTGATGGATTATTCTGTGCTGGATCAGTTCCCCAGCTGAGATTGTTGTGCAGCTCCACGACAGTGAGGAGAGGGATCTGGGCTGTGGGGCTGTTAAATAGGGAAGGGCAGCCTTGGTGACAGGTAATGTGAGGATGGTGGTAGGGGCAACTGACTGGCGAAGGAAGCACCAGGGAGAAGTTTTATTGTGAGGAGGGGCTGCTTGGAAGACTCTCCAAAGGGCAAACTCCTGTAAAGGCAGTAGAGAGATGGCACTCGTTGCCTGATGGCATTTCCTGGGCATCCCAGCTCCAGATATGCCACAGGGAGTGGAGACCCTGTGTTGGAGCAGTCCTCAAAGCCTGCCGAGGTGATGACAGGGAAGAGGAAAGCCAGGAAGGAAGAGGCGCTTCCCTGAGCCCATGCCAGGAGGATGCAGCACATAATTCCTGGCACAAGGATGGCAGTTTCCACAGTGGTCCCCGAGGCTCAGCCTGACCTCCCTCACCACAGGGAGTTAAAATACCTCTCTGATCTTCCTGTTCAAAACTCCCATTAACTTTGAGGTGCCTGATGGGAGAAAGTGCTCTGAGATGGATGAACATCCATCCTGGGACACGCCTCAGTTTGTACACTGGATTTGAGTTCTGGCTCTTCCCATCCCCAGTCCAGCATGGTCCCATCTACCCAAAAGAGCTGCTTCAACATCCCAAAAGTGCATATTTCTCTCTGCAGCCCTTCAGGTGTGTTTGAACTTCTCCATCAGCTCATCCTCATACTCCATATATGTTGCTGCCAGCATCGTTTTCCTTTCCTCCGTCCAAGTGCTTGGGGCTGCCTCCAGGGGGCAAGCCAGGATGCCCAAATTTGCTATAGGGGATGTGTGGAGGTGACTTTGGTCGGTTCTGGAGCAATGAGATGTCCCCCTGGCAGAACCCGGGTCCCCCTGCTCTGCTCACCCCACTGGAGCCCCCGGCTCTTTGGATGCCCTGGGTGAAAGCATCTCTCTGCCTGGGCTTTGGGAACAGCTGCCACTGGATGAATAAGAAAGCAGAGGAGGTACCAGCAATGCTGAAGCACGTGGCTGATGGAGACCTGTTTATTCCATGGCCTCAATCCCCTGCTCCCTCCAGTCCTCCTCCCAGTTTCACGCCTAATCTTCTAAGAAAGAGGAAAATAAAAGCCAAATCCCAGCCAGGCATCACAGGTGTGGGAGCAGAGCTGTGCCCAGTGTTCCCTCTCCTGAGTGGGGAAACACTTTGGGTTAGACAGTCCTGGCTCTGCATTTAGCTGGAGATGGTGATGCCATGGATCCCACCAGGAATAGTGGTGCCACAGGTAAGGGTCTCACTGGGGATGGTGATCCCAAGAGTGAGGGTCCCGCTGGAGACCCCCCAGCTCTGGCATTGCTGCTTCCTGCTTGGATGCGGGTCCTCCTCTCAGCCCGCCTGCGAGGCTCCTGCTCCTGGTCGGTTCCCAAAAGCCAGTCAGATGACAGGGTTATTTACCAAGGCTGGCAGGAAGGAAAAGCCATAAATTCCCCAGATATAACGGCTGAGTCAGAGAACGAGGCGCCCGCAGCCAATTCCAGCATGGCCCGGGAGAGCGGTGTGAAGGGAGGGGACAGGGTCAGCTGTGGTCTGTGCTGCCCCTGCTAAGCCAGGAGGTCCCTTGGAGGCTGGGAGGGACTAGGAGGTACCAGACAGCAGGTCCCACCAGCTCCTGGTAATCCCAGAGCTGCTTTCCCTGGGAAGGCCACCCTGCTTCCCATGCTTGAAAGCAGCAGTTTTCTTTGGTCCCCTGCCCTGCTCGAGGAACACGGCTTGGTTGGAAGGCCTTGCTGACAGCCTGCCCTCCCACTTCAGGGATTGCTGCTTCTCTGGCAGGAAAGCCAAAGGTTCAGGCTTTGGGGCTGAAGACCATGTATTATCTTCTGCAGGGTTTTTTCAACCCTCTGGCTGGCTTTTTTTTTTTTTAAGAAAATAATTGCACATTCCTAAAATTAGCCCTGACGTGCTGCAAACGCAAAATCCACATCTTTCATTAAGAAAAAAAGAAGAAAAAAGAAAAAAGCCACACCATAAGGAGACATTTGGATCCATTCACATGCATTTCTTTTTCCTCTGTTTGTTTGGGAGCAAATTCTCTAGCAGCTTCAAACAGTCTCAAACCAAACTGGATAAATATTGTCTCTCCAGAAGGTTTTACCCCACACCACCTGCTCTTGCCCTGTGCAGGGTACGACCTCCACAGCTGACCCAACCACACCCTCTCCCTGGTAATTTTGCTCATGGTCCCCTTATCAGTCACTGCACACATGATTTTTGCTCTCTCCAGGTTTCTTGCTCCTCCATCTCAGGGGCACTCAAGATTTCCAGTTGGAAAGAGTAGAGTTCTCAACCCCTGCCTCCTGTTTTAAGTTTTACAAAATATCTGGAGTTGCAAAATGTACCTCTTGAGAACCAGATCTCATCACATCTGCAGACCTGAGGGTGTCAATGTTTTATGTCCCTCTGTTCTTCAGGCCTCCTGCTCCTGCTGTGGTACTGGTGTCTGAGATCATGGTGCTGCAGCAAGGACAACTGGTGACCAGGGCTTCTGCCACAGGCAGACTCAGCCAGGAGAATGCATGAGGGTTTGGGACCATAAAAAACATAGGTGAAAACCACTTCTACTGCAATCCTCATCTCTTCCATCTCTCCCTTCACTCCCAACAGGTCCAGAGAAGATTGACAGATGAAGGTGTCCCCTTCCCACAGTGACTTCTGGTTCCCTCACTGAGCGTAATACTCTCCCAAATTCCCTTCTGCCACCGAGCTTGATCTGTGAGAAAAGACAAAAAGCCATGAAACCCTCCCCAGAAACATCCTGTGTCCTTCTAGCCTGCTTAGAGAGGACACAGATGCTCCCAGGTCCCTGTCCCCCACTGCTCCCTGACTCCTGATGGCCCAGAGAGCTCAGCTCAGTGCTCCAGGGACCTGGATCAGGCTACTCCAGCGACTCACGGCTGTTGCTCAAGCCCTCATGGATGGAAAGGTCTTGAGCAACAGCCATGAATCACCCAAATAGTGCAAAGAGGAGGCAGCCAGAGGAGTGCAAGGCCAGCACAGGCCTCAGAGGCTGCTGTTGGGACCAGTTTAAGCCACGTTAGGTCGGAGGACTGGAGGCAAAGCCGGGTGGGACACACATTTGAAGGCACAGTGCTCATCATCATCCTTTCCAGCAGTGTTCATTGCAGGTCGAGAAAGGGGAATGAACCTGGAGAAGGTGTCTGCGTGTGCTGGACTGCTCTGCTTGCTCCAGAAATGTCTCTCTAAATATCAAGCCAGGGCTGGGTCTGCAGCAAGACCTGGGAAAGATGCCGGTGGGTAAATTGGGAGGGTTAAAAAGAGACATTGAGTGGGCAGTGAGTAATGGAGATGTCACTCAGCTAGAGGAGATGTTTCAGGGTATTCAACACCGCTTGATATTGGATGGAAATTTCCAGGTATTTGCAACAAAACCAGGGACAACTCCTTATTGTTTACCAAACTGCTTCAAATTTACCATCCTCTGTGTATATCATTTTATGCATTGCCCTTCCAGATCATTAGCAAAGATGTTAATGAAACTTGATCTTTAGACCTGACTTTGTTCTGCCCTGGTAACTGCGCCTTGCTCCGTGTAGCCCACTCCTGTTCAGGATTACTGACTGCATCCAAATGTGTTTTCAGTTTGTACAAACCACATTTCAGACCAAGGCTTTTTTTCCCCTAATTTTTGTATTTCCTAAGACAAAGAAGCAAAATACATTAGACAAAATAAAAACACATGTTCATAAAAGGCTGCGCTGCTTTCATCCTCTGGATGTGCCATTTTCTAACAGCATTTCTCTTCGCACCAAAAAAAGTTGGAAAAGAATAAAACTGGCAGTTTTCTTTGCCCATCATCCCTTGTGTCTGACTGTTGTCTCATGGTAATTTTATTCAGCATCTGGCTTCTGCAAATTTTCTCCCCATTGACACTATTGTGTGGACAGAACCAAACTCTAAATATTTCATCATGATCTTTTAAAAAATATTTGTTCTGCTACTTTTATAGGCTGGTGATTGCCGGAATTATATTCTCTCCTCCTTTGTTTTAAATCACCACCTCATTTCCTTTATTCTGCCTCTCAAGATCACATTGTTCAAGTATTTTAAAATGTAACCACCCAAGGATCAATATGTTCATTAAAGAATCCCATTGCTAGGAACTGAGAATGAATACTGAATGTCTGCAACCCACACAGATTTGTTTCTTAAATATAAAGTTTGTCAAGAATGCCTTTTTCCTCTTTCTCCCTGCACTTGAAGAACAGGATTTTAAGGATCACTCAGAGTATTGGCCCTTCTGGCTTGTCAGTAGTGTCATTTTCCTCCTCACTTACCTCCCTGATTCCTTTTTGTGTGTAAATCCCCTCTTAATCCTTCAATGAAGATCAATCTGTTTTCCTGCCTGGTTCACTGTCCTCCTCCCAGCAATTCTTAGCTGTCTCAGAAGGCTCCCACATGGTTACCTCCCTATATTTTCCATCCACAGGCAGATGTCCACCCTGCAGAGGGCTGTGCCAGCTGGAAATGTCAGCATGCCCCAGCTAATAATCCTCAGCAGCACAGGACAATCTGCACTATGGTGTCCATGGAAGTATCATTCTGACCCCAAATCTGCTCCAACGAGCGATGCTGCTCCATGACGAAAGGGCTGCAGCAGCTGGTGGGTGGGGAGAAGAGGCTGGAGGAGGAGCATGTCCAGTAGCACAGCTGGATATAGGAGAGCACATCTGTCCAGGGCTCCCCATCCCTGAGGAGCCTCTTGAGACTCAGCCTTGGACAACTTATATGTTGGACAAACTCTTGGATTTCAGCCCTAGGTAGAGCCTTCCTTGGGATTTTCCAGCCTTCTCCCTCACCTCTGGCTTTTACTGACCCTTCAAGCAGAGACTTAAACTCCCCCAAATCCCTGCTTTATTTTCTTTCTTTCTCTATACAATCCTCACTGTGGCCCAGCTGAACTCCTTTCACAAGATGCATGTCCAAAGATTCCCCTCTATTCCCTGTCCTGTAAGAAGCAGATTTAGGAAGGTTTTCCAAAGTGTAACTCATCACGAGTGCATGCTTTCGACCCTTGCATTGGATCCTTATTTTGGGATGAGCAGCTGAGTTGGAGAGAAGCAGGGACTGGGTGGAGGACTGGCTGGAAAAAGCTCAGTGCAGCCTTGAAGCAGCAAGACAGAGCAACCCAGTAGTTTTTGGGAGGTTGGGGTGGCCCTTCAGCCAATGAGCCACGGACTCCTTTTCAAAGTATCCAAGGAACCAGTGACTCAGCCTCAGGGCACGCAGCTGTAACCAGCTGTGACAGCTCTGATTTCTCCTGCACTTGCCGTGCTGCCTCCAGGCTCTGCCACATCACCCCGAGGAACCGGTCCCTGCTGGCAGCTTCCTCACCTTGGGCTGCCAGGAGCTCGGGGCTCTGAGGAGACACACTGGCAAGGGCTGCTCCCAAAGTAGCAGAGAGGCTCCTGGCTTTGGGTCAAATGTCCCCTGTGCTGGCTTTGGTGGGGGACACATTTTGTGCCTGTGTTTCTACACTCACCACCCAGACGGGCTTCTGTGGAAGGGGAAAAGATGACAGTTTCAAATGCAGGAGCATTTTGAGGGATGCCCATCTATGCCTTAAATACCACTCACATACGTAGAAAGCTCCAAAAATAGGGAAAAATATCCCACTTTAATCACTACCGTGATTAGACTGAGTATCAGATTTCAGCCCTGCTGTGAGGAGTAATTGATAAATCACACGGACTCGGTGGTCATCGCCTCGTTGGGCAGACAGGAGCGGTGATGTCAGCCTGCAAACTGCATTTCCCTACGGAATGGCTCTCTCCAGGTCTTTCTGCTTCCCCAGAGCCTGGCTGTTAATGGATTTACCTGAAAGTGTACCCGGGTGTGATTCTGGCTGCGTGCACCCAGCAGATCCCAGCCTACGGTGCCTACGAGTTAATGCAAAGCTGGTGAAGGTCTTACTATTTTACCTGCTTATTGTGGGGCTGGAGGAGACGGAACAGTGAGGGAATATCCCAGGCTCACGGGATCCTGGGGCTGGCAGGGACCAACCTTCACTAAGCAGAAGCCACCCCAGTGGGAATCACTAGGAATCGCCGAAGGAAGGATCTCGACAGCCTTTTTCTCCTGAACAAAGGAGTCATTTCCCCACGGGAATTCCCCAGAGATCCCCCCCAAATACCTCATCCCTTCCCCTTTACACACTCAGCCATGGTATTATCTTTCAAATCACAGCGATTTGCCTTTCCTCTCCCAACTCCATAACAATGGTTGGTCTTTACAACAGGGCATTTTCCCTACATTAAGCCCATGCCAGGGAGCGCTGTTTGTGGAAGGAAACTGAAGCAAAGACGAGGTAAATGCATTTTTAGGAGATAGAGCTGTCAGGAACTGTGGTGCCTCTTGACCTCCCTTGCCAGCCTGCCAGGGCTGAAATCACTAGGAAACAGGGATTTTTGTGCAGAATTTGAGCTCAAGGAGAGTAAATTTAGATTACAAATTAGGAAGAAATTCTTTACTATATGGGTGGTGAGGCACTGGAACAAGTTGCCCAGAGAAGGTGTGGGTGTTCCCATGCCTGGAAGTGTTCAAGGCCAGGTTGGATGGAGCTTGGAGCAACCTGGGATAGTGGAAGGTGTCCCTGCCCATTGAAACCAGATGATCTTTAAGGTCCCTTCTAATCCAGACCATCTATGATTCTATAACTTTCCCCAAAAAAGCATTAAATTCTCATCCTACCTCCAAACCCTTTCCCTGCTGCCCTGTGGAAGCCTGAGTTTCTTTGTGAGTCAGAAACGCTGACACCTTGTCACCGAGCAGCGTGAGGGCGCAGGAAGGAGAATATTGCTTAGCAGCACTAAATCCAACCCCACTCCTATTATTGCTGGGCTTCTGAACCTGCTTCTCCTTTGCCTGCTTTGTCAACTTAATCACAGTTGCTGTTTCTGCTGGAATTATTTAGCAGCAAAAGCTTTCCTGGTGGTGTTTTGACGTCCACCTCTTCTCCAAGAGGTTTGCATCTGAGATGCAGATGTGCCAGCTCCAACCTGCTGCCTGATGCCCTGGAATTGTTGGAGGAGGTTCAGATGGAGCAGTGTTGATCTGTAGAACCCTAGGGCTCAGTGTCCCCCACCTGTATTACCCAGGAACAACACAGTTAATTGCACTGAAATCAGCAGTGAAATTTTCATCCACTCTCACTACACTGAGTCAAGACCCTTGGATGGTCCCAAGCCAAAACATGATTAATGGTTTTCCAAGTGCAAGCCAAAGGTGGGTGAAAAATACATCTTGGAAACCAGCTTGGTAGCACTTTGATGCCTTCTGAAGTCTTACCAGGATGTGAAAATCTACCTGGCATTTTGCAGCTGTAAATATGGGCTTCACAGCCACATACAGGACTTCCAGCTGCACAGATGCTACTTATCTTTGTGTTCTCCTGGAACAAAACCTTGCTTTATTTTTCTCACTTCCAAAATAAACTTCCTTTTCTGCACTCCCACAGAGAATCGCCACCGGGAAGAAAAGCTGTGCAGAGTTCTCTATCCAGCAGATTGCCTCTCTGTTCCCTCCACCCTGAGAACCTGAAAGCAGAGCTGGGCTACTGTTTACAGAAATCCTAAGCGCATTTAAAGATGTCTTGTTTCTAAATCCATCCATTTCTGATTGAAAGAAGCTGAGCTAGTCACATTCGAGGAGCTCATTAAAATGTAAACGGCGTAGCTTTTAATTGCCAGCGCTAAAAATTGTCATTATTTATTTTAGAAGTCGAGGTGCATAAGAATATGTGTTTAATTGCAAAAAGAAGGAGGAGGTGAATTTTAAATGCACTTTGGAGATACTGCAGCTTGAGCTCTGGCTGGGTGTTTCCACAAGGAGTTGCAGTCGGCTGTTTCACCCTGCAATTCCCTATATGCAGACACACTTTTTATGCAGTGGTTTTTTTTCTCTTTTAATGCATCTGTTTGTTTAGCCTTTCTTTTTCAAAACCCTATTTCTCACCTTCTGCAAATTCTCACTCTTGAAGAAATCTGGAAATCAGTCCAGCACTTCCAGATCAGTCATTATTGAATGCTTTTCTGTTCACGCTGGTAAATGGTTTGAATGTGTGTAATTAGCTAAAGATGTGAAGTGCCGACTGAGTGCTAAGGAATGTTACATAAGTGCAATGTATGGCAGACACACTGTGCCATGAAAGCCATGACACTGTTCTGCACTGAACCAGCACCTTTCCCCCAGGTTGGCAGAGCTCTCCCACTGGCGCTGCCAGAGGTTGTCAGCACCCAACAAATTAGGAAATTGTTCTAATATGCATTTACAGCTGAGAAAACTGAGGCATAGAACAGCGAAGTGCCTTGTCCCCATTCCCCTGGGGACTCAGTAGGAAAGCCAGGCATCCCAAATTCCACTGCCAGTTCTAGTTAGGGGTGACACTCTATAACCCCTGGCTGCATGGATGCCACCACGCTCACTGTCAGCAAAACCCTGGGGTCACACCCCAGGGATGAGCTGGGAGCAGAGAAGGAGGAGGTTTTGGATGGGATCTGGAGATGCTGCAGCCCCCCAGAGTTTGGGGAAAGGCTCACAGAGCTGGTGCACAACCACAGGCACTGGTTGTAGGTGTGCTGACATGAACATTTTATATTCTCAGAAAGGCTCCCATCCTAGTGAAGGATGGAGACCCCATCTCTTCCCTTTCCACACTCAAGCTCTTCTGAGAAAGATCAATTTCGTTGGAAAGTGGCAAGGTTCTGCTTCCCACAATGCATTTTTTTGTAGGGCTTGCTACACTGAGGACGGAGAAGAAGAGCAGCTTCATTGTCTGCTGCCCAGCTAATGTAATTTCCCATCTCCCTCCCATCCCATGGATACATGCTGGACCCATTGACTTAAGGACTTTCCCTGAGAAACCATGTGGTGAATCAGGACAGTTGGGACACAGTTGAGCCACAGCAGGCCACTGCTCTGTGCCTAAAGTCACCAGCTAGGAGCCACATCCACGGCATGCAGACCCAGACAGATTGTCCCTAGAGGGCCTTGGACAGGATATGCATCATCCCTGCTGCCTGGCACCTCTGCTCTGTTCTTCTCTAACAGCATCACTATGTTCCCCCCACTTCCTCCTCCTTGCAGCCTCTCCCTCCCTCTCCAAAGGGTTTTTCTTCAATTGCTTTTATAACTGTGCTCTCTTTGGATTTGCAACGTCCCCTGGAAAAATTGATTTCACACCATATTTGTATGTTTAGCAAAAATAATTCTGAACACCAAAAACAAGCCGTGCCCTGACTGGCGTTACGTAGCGTTTGTGATAACTGGATTCTCAGAAAGCCAAGCACTTTCTGGGTTTTAATGAGATTCAGACTTTAATTACTGCGGCCCTTTCCCAGGCATGCAGTGGAAGCAGGGAGGAAAATGACCATAATCAGGACTTGGGCATGTTGCAAGAGACAGACTTGATGGATCGTGTTTTGGTTCCTTAATGAGGGGCCATTCTTGCCACACAGTTGGAAAGCCACTTTCTCTTGCAGTGTGGCCTCTATTTACACCCCTTAGGATTTTGGCCACAAACCACTGCTGCAGCCTCTTAGAAGACACTTCTTTCCTGATGGAAAGCCAGCAGAGATAGCTTCTGGTCCTGCAGGAGAAGAGAGTGAGACAAGGACATGGTGGCACATGTTTTTGCTGAGTTCTGCATGCGGCACAGGAAGAACATGGACTTGTTGGAGCAGGTCCAGAGGAGGGACACCAAGATGATTAGACAGATGAAGGCCTTCTCCTGAAAGGAAAGGCTGAGAGGGTTGGGATTGTTCAGCCTGGAAAAGAGAAGGCTTTGGGGTCACCTAATTTTATCCTTCCGGTACCTGAAGGAGCCAAAAAGAAAGATGGAGGGAGACTGTTTATGAGGTCCTGGAGTGACATGACAAGGGGGAATGGATTCAAACTGTCAGGGAGTTGGTTTAGATTGGATATTAGGAATAAATTCTTCTCTGTGAGGGTGGAGGGAACCCTTGCACAGGTTGCCCAGAGGATCTGTGGCTGCCCAATCCCTAGAAGTGTTCAAGGTGAGGTTGGATGGAGCTCTGAGCAGCCTGGTCTAGTGGAAGGTGTCCATGTCCACAGCAGCAAGGTTGGAACTAGCTGATCTCTAAGGTCCCTTACAACCCACACCATTCTGTGATTCTGCAATTAAGGTTTTGATGATAATGATGATGATCCTTGGGAAGGGCCCAGGATTCCTAGGGGACCAGCACCAGCTTCCTGCAAGCCCTTAGCACAGCTCTTTGCCTCCTGCACGGTGCAGATCCCAGGCAACTCCTGCCCGTAAGACTGGGATGAGTCACTCGCTGGCTTTCTCGCTTCCCGCCTCCATCCTGCAGGATGCGGTGTTTTGTCGACTCTTATCTGCACTGAGGTTGGAGGAAGCAGATGAATGCAGTGGTTTCATGTCTGCAGAGCACTGGCCTCAGTGGAGGGGTGGGGTCATCAACAGAAACACTCAAACTTTATCTGGGAGGAATCAAGATTCCGTGTGGCTGTCTGAGAGGACCTTTAGATTGAAATGTTCAGCCTGTGTGACGATGTTCAGATCCAAGCCATGAGAAATTAATTAAAAAAAAAAAAATGCTTTGTTAGACACTACATCAGACTCTTCACTGACGAGCTGATGTATTGCCTCACGGTGTTCCCACATCCACTCATTTTACACAATGATAAGAAATCTCTCCATCTCTGTGTTCTCGACAGCCCTACGCCTTAACTTTTGTTATCCTATCCCCCTTTTGTTGGTCAGAGATTGATGCCACTCCCTGCCTTTCCCCTTGCTGTGTTCAGGACCAAAGTCAGAATTGCCAGGTAAAAATTTCCAAGATTGCTCTTCTTTCCATTTCCTTTTCTGAGTTCCCAGCTATCTGCCTGGTTTTCCATCACTTCTAAAAGGTCACCGCTGTTGCTTCTTTTCCTCTCTCAGCAGTCTGGAGTACACGCTGTCCTTGCTTACCACACACAGGCATTTTCTTGGAATTACCTTCTTAATAGCTGCTCACTGCTTCTGCATTCAGCCACACACTCTGGATGCACACACAGCAATGACTGCTGCTCGCTGGCAGCAGGGGAAGCTGAGGTCTAAGTGGGCAGTGGCAGTGAGTGGCTTGAATGACTCTTGACATGAGGCACTTCAGCACCCACTGTGGGCAGGTTTGGCACCTCCAATCTGCCCAGTGCTGTGATCTCCATCAGTTCATGGGATGGGGTCAGCACTGAAGGACACATGTAGAAGTTGGGGAGGAGCTCAGTGGGGCTGGCGCTGTGAGGAGAAGGCCTTGCACAGGGCTCAGAGCATGCCTGGGAATGTGGTTTTTGTGGCCATCCCCTCTGGCACTGCCCAGGCAATGAGACAGAATAGGGACACATCTTCCAGCCCTCATCCTTCAGAGACAGACCTGTGCCTCTGGTACTTCTTGAGCCTCAGTGCCCCCTAACTCCTCTGTAGGATCAACCCCCAGCACAGAATTGTGTTGTTGCTCATTTCCCTACCTTCCCCTTTCTCATGAAAACCTGCTTGCTTTGCCCTTTTCCATTTCCAGACCTGTTATTTTTACCCTTGGAGCCGTGTATTCTCAGGGGAGCCATGTCTACTGCTGCTGTCCTGCTGGAGGAGGCAGGGCTGTTCTGCCTCCCCAGGGCTCATTTTTTGGGCTCTGCAGCTCTCATGGGTGGTAAGTGCTCCCCAGACATCCAGGGACATACCAGGACAAACACGGAGCTGGGAATCATGAGCAAATCTGTAGTTTTGGGGTATGTGTAGGGACATATTCCATGAGTTTAAAACACACTCTTGAGCTTCTTCCAGTTTTGCATGGAGCCAAATTCCCCATCCTTGACAAAGATGACTGGATACAAAGCAAAGGGCAGAACTAAGGGTCTCAGGGAAGATAAAGAGGGTGAGATGGAGGGCTCCCATGGGATCCGGCCTCACCTTGCAGAAGGACACAGCCAGACTTAGGTGCCACTGAGACAAATCCTAGGAACAAGGTGTCTGTACAAAGGTTCTTAACCTGGGGCTTATGCAGAGCAAACTCCTTCACTCCCTAGAGTGACCAAGGAGCTTGAATTTCCACACCTAAGTCTGAGCAAACAGGAGTACCTCAGCAGGTAATGTGGGATGATCTGTGCAGGATGTGAACTCCCCTGCTAAATGCCAAGACTGGAGAAGAGTCAGCTGCCTTTTGGTATCCCTCCTGTTACACCAGAACTGGGATAAACTGGAATCTTCCTGTCTCACAGCATGCAGCACCACTTCAGGACACAACCTGAATGATGTTCTGTGTCGCAGTCTAAACCAGCAAGGGAAAACCTGTGCTGGACAGGGTTAGGAGGGAGCTTGTTTTATTCCAGCATGTGTTGGGCTGATACTCTCTGGACTGTGCTCTTCCACATGCTCATGTTGAAGGACGTGGTGATTTGGGTCATACTCCTGTCTCTTTTCTCTGACTTTGGGTTGTGTGTCCTTCTCTTCTGACATCTCTGGAGAGGGACTCCTCATTCTCAGCCCTGAGCCCTACAGTCAATCCATGGATTTGGGGGCAGGTCAGAAAAGTAGCAGGGATGGCACTTCCACATCCCACAAACCTCTGAGCTCTGCCTGCCAAGCCCACACAGATGACTGCCTGTAAGCACGAGTCCATCCCAAGCCTCCAGCAGTTGCCTCTCTCCTTTTCTCAGGAAGCAGATTGCAAACCCATGTAACCACAAGGACCAGCAGAGCATGGATGGGCTCAGGCCTCAGTCCACGCCCGTCTGCAGCTCCTGGGAAATTGCTTCTGATGGGGCAGGAGAAGCTAAGCCTGGGAAGAAACAAGCCTCCCACTGGGTATGTGGCTCTCCTCTCTTCCTGAAAAAATGGAAGTACTGTCTTGCAGTGGACTGAGAACTTCTGCATCTGTAAATAAAAACAGCCCCAGACCATGTGTCACCCCAGCCCCTCCCCAAAAGCCTTTTGGTGGGAGTAGGGTTGGGCTCTGGACAGAACAGAGGGGTCTGTTTGGGTGGATTTGCTGCTGGGGCAACAGTAAAATGCAGCTTGAGATCCCTGAACGACCTGCACTGAGTGAAAATGCTTATTCCTCCACAGAATATTATTTCTCTCTTAAGTGCAAGAAAAATTAACCTCTCTTCATGGCAGCAGTGTGTTCCCCTTATTTTCCACTTGTGCCTGAGCACCAAAGAGGGTCTTAAGTGGAGCATTTGTGGCCACAGAGGGTGACCTTGGTGAACAGGCATATCCTTGCCCAAGCCCTACCCTTCCCGGAAATGCTGCCAGTATTTCCACCTACAAAAGCAGGAACAGACACAACAGGAAGCAATGCTCTGGAATAGAGCAGCTTTTCAGAGACTTTGGAGACTGGGCACAACCTCTCCTCAAGGAGTGCTGGGATGGGTTGGTGGGTTTGGCAGGTGGATGTTTCATGTGTGTGGCCATATAATTGCATTTCATCAGACCTGGGAAGTGAAAGGGTGCTTTCCTTTTCCAGAGGTCAGGCCTTACTGCTCCTTATGGATCTCTATGCCAAAGATTAGAGAATGCCTGTGGTGGAGAGGATCAGATCCAGGTTATCCATGGCTTTCTCTCTCCCCATTCCTGGCAGTGCAGATTCGGAGTGAGATGTCTGCACAGGGTGAGGAACAGTTGGCAGAAGCTGCTGAGATGGTCTGCAGCTGGCTAAGCAACGCCAGGGAAAAGGGATGGGAGCTGGCATCATCTCCATGTGGCCTGTGGCTGGACACTCCACAGGAAACAGGGAGAGCCCAACAGCCTCACTGGAAAAGTCATCTTCTGCACAGATCAAAGCATGAGACTGTCCTCAGGAGGAGAAAATAACTAAAGAGAGTGAGAAACCTTGGGCTGTTTAGAAGAGAGGCAGAGGGAGAATGTGCCTCCCTGGAATGGCCTGGCAAGAGTCAGGCTTGCAGAGGTGGGACAGAACAGCCTATGAGGGCACTGGGAGAGCACTGGATTTTATAATTTTCATATAAAATAAGAATAGGTTAAAAACCTTTGTTTGCAAGTCCAGAGCATAATTAGTAGTGAGTCATGGAAAGTGTTGTTCCAGCTACTGTGAAAAACAAGCTGGTGCTGAGGGGTCTGCTGGTCATTTGAAAGCACCGAGAGCTTCAGCCCAAGATTCTTCCTTCCTTAATTGCACCACTCTTGGCCACTTGCTCTAAATTAAGCAGACAGGAGCACAAGTGAACTAATGCACTGCTCTGAAAGGCAAACTATTAAACAAAATGTCTCTCAGATATTTAACTTCAAGGAGGTGTGATTGAAATCTCATCAATTACGATCAGTGGACATGAGGAGGGCTTGAAGTTCATCCACAACGTAATTTGCAGAGTAATAAAAATTAAAGATGTGAAATCTCTGCTGGGCTGCGTCTGCTTCAGTCCCCAGGGTGAGTTAGATGGGTCCCTGTACTGTGATTCTCACTGTGTTGCCTGTGTGCAGTAAGTGCAGTGCAAGAAAAGTTTCTCTGATGCACTTTTGTTACTCAAAGTATCTTGCTGTTGAATATTTACGCCACACTTACAAATGTAAGGTTTTCTGTGCAGCCTCAGGCATATTTCTTGCTTTTGGCTTCACTGGCAGTTTTCTCTTTCCAAAATTCACCCAGTTTTTCTGACAGTTCTTCTGGACCACCAACAGCTCTCTGCTGTCCCTGGCATTCTCTTCCTTTAAACACTTTGCCCAAGTTCCCTGCCCTCAGCAAGTCTGAAAAACAAGATTGGGTCCTTCAACTTCCCACTGTGTTGCTGACAGAACACTACTTAGCACTCCTACCCTATGACACATTACCCAAATATTAATTATCCTGCCTGACTCCTTAGAAAGCAGGCAGTTAAGTACTTAGCTTCGTTCTCCTGATGAAGAAACCCAGGCACAAAAAGATGTTAATAGGGGAAAGACCAATCCTGTCATGTAGGGTGGAGAACATCCCTGCGCCTGAATCGGGGAATGGTTTTGGTTGGAAGAAACCTTGCAGATCATTTCATTCCAACTCCCCTGCCATGGGCAGGGAGACCTTCCACTGGGTTGCTCCAAGCCCCATCCAGTGTCTTCTTGAACACTTCCAGAGATCCAAGGGCAGACACAGCTTCTCTGAGCAGTGTGGCCAGGGCCCTCACGAGGAAGAATTCCTTCCCAATATCCCATCTAACCTTGAGCTCTGGCAGTGTGAAGTCATTCCTCTTTGTCTTGTCACCTCATGCTTTTGTCCAAAGTCCCTCTCCAGCTCTCCTGGAGCCCCTTTAGGCACTGGAAGCAGATCTAATGTCTCCCCAGAGCCTTGTCTTCTCCAGGTGAGCACCACCAGCTCTCCCAGCCTGTGTACACAACAGAGTTGCTCCAGCCCTTGGAGCATCTTTGTGGCCTCCCCTGGACTTGCTCCAACAGCTCCATGTTATTATTATGTTGGGGGCTCCAGAGCTGAACACACTACTATAGGTGGGGTGTAACCTTCCCATCAACTCCACTTGAATTCCTCCAGTCTGGAGGAGGAATGCAGAGCATGGGACTTGTCTTACCGATCTCAGCCACCTGCAATAAAGCAAGCTCTTCTAGAATGTGCATAAACAGACCAGCACCTCAGGAGAGTGATTCAGCTTCACGCAAGATGTGTCCAATTGTGGTGGGCTGAATCATCCTCTGGCAAGAGCACCCAAGGAGTCACCTTCTCTGTAGTGCCCAGGGGAAGGTGTGGATGCCCCAAGCAGACAGCGTGAGTTGTCTCCAAACCAGAGACAGCAGTGTTGCCAGGATCAGTGCTCAAGAGTTCCTGGATCCTGAGAAATGCTTTGCTGCTGTTGTGCAGAAAGAGGGCTGCAAGCTCACTACTATCAATTTGATGACCAGTGCTCCACGATTTGGGGATATCTTTGAAGGGAGAAAATGCTGCAATACACTATTTCTAATGCAGAGAGAAAACATTTAGCAAAAAGGTCTATAAAATAAAGCAGCAGAAGGAGTCCAAGTCTAATAACAAGAGCTCTATCCATTGTGACTAAGTACGCCATAAAATCTGTAATTAGGCACTATAGCAACTATTGAATTCCAAGGCACATTTTGCATCTGAAACATAGGACAGAGCTCTCTTTGGGTGATTCAGAGGAATCATCACAACACCCCAGCACTCTACAGCGTACAACGAGCAGCATGTGTCTGGCGTGCAAGCGCATCCCTGTGGGAGCAGCCCTGCCTGGGATGAACACACCTGCCTTGGGGGAAAGAGATGAGTAAATATTTTTAGCCTGAGGCACAGCTGGGAGCGTCTCGTCTGCTTCCTACGAGTGCTGAATTGTGGAGCGGAGCTGAGCGTGGTGGCACGTCACACTGGTGGGCACAGAGAGGGTGGCTTGGGGGTGACATTGGAAAACTGCATTTTCCAAAAAAGAAGGACATGGTATTGTTGGAGCAAAGTCCAGAGGAGGGCCACAAAATTGGTAAGAGGACTGGAACATGCCCCTTAGGAAGACAGGATGAGAAACTTGTGGCTGTTCAGCCTGGAGAAGATTATGTGAAGATCTCATAGCAAGCTTCCAGTATCCAAACGGGGCCTACAGGGAAGCTGGAGAGGGACTCTTCATGAGGAATTGTAGTGATACGACAAGGAGAAATGGGTACAAAGTGAAAGAGGGGAAATTTAGGCTAGATATTAGGAAAAAATTATTTACTAATAATAAAATTATTATGTGAGGGTGGTGAGGCACTGGAACATCAGTGGAAGGATGTGGATGACCCAACCCTGGTGGCATTCAAGGCCAGGCTGGATAAGGCCTGGAGCAATGTGATCTAGTGGAAGGTATTCCTGTTCATGGCAGGTGAGGTTGGGACTAGATGATCTTTAAGGTCCCTTCCAACCCAAACCATTCTGTGATTTTACCAAAGGATGGAGAGTGTGACTGTGATTCGTGCCGCCATTCCCATCTCACTCTCCTTTCCCTGCCCTGGGGTGCCCTATTTCAGTTCAGACGGGGCTGAGCACGCAAGGGTACCAAGGAGATCTTCTTTCCCCAGTGTGGCTTGGAGCCACCTGCATCCCTTAAAAGGCATCTTCTGACTCAGATACACTTTCCTCCATTGTCTGGGACATGTTGTTTTGCAGCTGGAGACTGGTGAATGAAGCTGAGTTACTGACCTTGATTTGAAAAAAATGCACACTTGTGCTTTGCAAAACAAGCCTTTTAGAGCTGGCTTTTATGCAGAGAATTATGCCAATGTGTGCATGGAGGCGCTGGCATTTCGAGCCCTTTCAATCTTCTAGATTGTCAGCGGGGTCTTTCACTGATTTAAGCCTTCAACCAAAGGATGGATGCTGCAAGAGGCAGTGAAGAGGACTCAAGCAGTATTGGAGTGTTTAGCCCAGGAGCAGATGCTTGGATCAGGGCCTAGATCAGAAGAGGTATTTTATTACGCTGAAGGAGGTATTGTTTTACTGCATCATAAGGAGGCACAGATGATCCCTCTCTCTAAAGGGAGAAATAAAAAATCATCTGTTTTTGAGGCTTGTTCTCATCCTTTTTCAGTGTGGATGTGCATGGCAGTCCCACAGGAAATGGGTCTCAATGAGTTTTGCCACTTTTTTCCATGATGTCATCAAAAGGAGAGATGAAGATGAGTGAGGCCAGTTTAAGGAGTTTTTGGAACTCTGTTGGTCCCGCTCCAGCCTTGCCTACAGGTTAGAGACATTTTTCTTTGAAGGTGCTATGGGAGGCAGCAGGCGTTTGGTTTGGGAGGAAGCTCTTAGCCTGGGTCTGGTGCAGGCAGGAGGTTTTATTCCTTTTGCACCATGTCTGAGTTAAAAGAGGCCCTGGCCTTGCAGGAGGAGCTCGGTTAGGTGAGCATCGCCAAAATGTGGTAGGACAATACCCCGCCGGGCCAGCGCTCCACTTCCGCTCCCTAAACAATAGGAGTTTACACAACTGCAGCCCACTTGAGGTTTCTGCCTTGCTTCATGGCTGAGCAACGAGACCCCAAATGTTACAGCTCTGCCTAATGTCCTTGGCTCTGTCCTGCTTTGGAAAGAAACATGCAGCGGCCTGTGCTGCCAATGCTATTTCCTCTCTCGCTTGTCTTTAAAGGTCTCTTTTTCCAACAGCTGATCAGCTCCACAGCTCCGGGGAGGACGTGAGATCCGGCTGGCCCACGAGTTGGCTGGTATGGCTGCATGCCATGTTGTTGTTTGTATTGCTTTCATTTTTCTGGCGTTACTTGGCTCTTCCACGCAACTTGTTTTCATCCTGAACTATGTGCTCATTACATATCCAAACGCCCACGCGAGGTTTTGCATGAGGAAACTCGAAACACACGCGCAGTAGATGAGTGAGTTCCTGACTGGGGGGGGGGGATGAGATATTTGTCTCAAGGCTGACACAAACAATTGTCAAATCCCTGAGTTTCCTGCAGTTGGGGTTCCAGCTCTCTGGTGACAAGCATGTGAACGCTGTGTGTGCATCCTCCTGGCAAAGAGATGTGGCAAACATCTCTTGCGGTCACCCTGGCCTCTCCCAGCAACTCCAGCTACTGTCCAAGGCACACGTCCAGGGACCTCCGAGCTCTCTGGCAGGCTGGTCCCTGAACGCCAAAGGGACCTTCTGCTCCTAGGAAAGCTCTCATTTCCCCTCTGCGGCCCCATCAGAGAGCAGCCAGCCACAGGCTGCACGGATCCACCCAGCCAGCTCTGGGCTGGGAGGCACCAAAACACGCTGGAGGGTTGCAGTGAGGTCCCAAGTGAGGGGGGCAGAAGCAGGAAAACTCTGCACGGGGTGTGCTTCATACTGACATGGAAGCTAGTAAAGGCCTTGGAGTGCAAGTCTGATGAGCAGCGTCTGAGGGAGCTGGGGGTGCCTCAGCCTGGAGAAAAGGAGGCTTGGGGGGAACTTCTCACGCTCTACAACTCCCTGACAGGAGGGTGCAGCCAGGTGAGGGTCGGTGTCTACTCCCAGCAACAGGATGAGAGGAAACAGCCTCAAGTTGTCCCAGGAGAGCTTTAGATTGGACGTTAAGGAAAATTTCTTCACTCCAAGTGTTGTCAAGCACTGAAACAGGCTGCTCCAGGTACTGGTGAAATCACCACCCCTGTAAGTGTTCAAAAATCATGTAGATGGCACGAGGGGAAATGGTTTAGCGGTGGGTTTGGCACTGCTGGGTTAATGGTTGGACTTGATGACGTTAGAGGTCTTTTCCAGCCCTAATGATTCTGTGATTCTATGTATAAGTGCCCTCTTTGCAGTACTTCCTTGGAGCAATGGGTCTCAGTCACTGCTGAAAGCAGCATGGGGCATGTTGGTGTCACTGGGCTCCACAGATCCAGCATTACATTGGCACAGTAAGCACAGCACAGGCCCAGAACAGCACAGTAGGGTTCAGATACTTGTGTTTTCTGAGTTTTCTCCCCGTCTTCTATGGCCCTGTCACCAGCTGGGCTCCAGCAGCTGCCCTGGTTGGGACACAGAGAGCTCATCTGGAGGCTTCAGGCTGTCCAAATCGGTAGCACAACACTGCTCTGCACATCAGGCTCCTCCCCACTGTGCTCTGTCCACTCAGAGTGGGGAAAAAGCCTCTTCTCCAGCAGCCACTGTAATTGCACAGGACTGGGCAGGCTGTGCTGGAGGGACCAGGGGGCTTGGTTTGCAGCTTGGGATTGCTCTGTTTCCTCACAGCCTTCCCTGCTGCCTGTGCTGCAGATGAATAAAGATTTTCCAAGGCTGTCAGTACTGTGTATTTCACCAGCATTCCCTTCACTTTAAGTCCAAAATGTGCTAAAAATATGCTGGCTTGCGATCCAGGTCTTGATTCAAGTGGTAACAGGATATTGGGCAGAGAAATCCTGGGGTGGTTTCACTGTGCAGCAGTGAGCTGCCAGCTCTTCCTCCTTTTCCTCCTCCTCCTGGCTGCTGCAGTATTGTAACCCCTACTCTCAGTCACCTAAATTTCATATTCAGAGGTCACAGGTTTCACACAGCATTGCTCCTCTTGGGCTGGTTGTTAGCAAGGCTCTGAACACCGAGGTGACATCTCTTTCTCTGGCGTTGGGAGTACACGATTAGTAAAGTACTTGTTTTATTACTCCTGTGGTAGTTTTGGGAGAAGGATGCCTGCAGGCAGGAGCTGGGATAAGTGAAGTCTGAAGTGCCACAGGAAGGCCACGAACTTCAAAAGGCCTCGTTAGTGCAGCAGCAGAGGGAGATGTGGATGTTTGTGCCTCATCCATGGATTTTGTTGTGTTGTTGCTGAGCCGTGTGGCTTTGATACCAGTGAATACACGGTGAACCCCCTCTGGGAATGGGTCTTGAGATGAAGTGCTTTTTGCTCCCCCTCACTTTTGAAACACCCAGTTGATGTTCAGCCTTCAAGGCTGCTGAGTGAGTTTTTCATCCGCAGGTAGATTTTGCTGCCACATTCTCACTCGCTTTCCTAAAATAAAGGGGAAAAAAAAAAAAAGAATCCTTGTGCTAATTTAATCTAGCCAGGCATCCTGCTGTCCTGCCTCATAATATCTCTCCAATCTGTCATTTCCAACAGACAGTGGTTTATTGGTTTGGCTTTTTTTTTTCCCTCCTCCTGGTCTTGAAATATCTCCCCTGCTTTCTCAAGTATCCCAGAGGTCCCCCAGGGGTGTCCCAAGCTTCCCCCTTGCTTTGGTGGGAGCTCTGGATGAACATATCTCCCTTCTCCAAGAAAAACCCTTCAACAACTTCAGAGAGAGAACCTTGTCAAAGAATCCCCAGTTTATATGCTGGTTCTGTCTGTGCTGGGTTGGTAGTTGGACTTAATGATTTTAAAGGTCTTTTCCAACCTTAACAATTTTATAATTCCAGGTGCCAGGGTGCGATCAAACCTCACCGGGTTTTTGAAGATCCCTTTCCCAATCACCCACCTGCCAGGAAAGGAGCATTTCCTTTGGCAATCACCACTCCATGAGCCCCTCAGGGCATCCCCCTCGAGGCACATGGGGCATCCCTGAGCCCCTCATCCCTACAGTGCATTCCCCAAACTTCTCACCTCAATTAAAACCCTTGAGGCATCCCTTGACCTGCTCAGGGCATCCCCTCAGACCCACAGCCCCTCCGAGCCCCTCAGAGTGATGCCTTAGGTTTTAACTTATAAATTTTTCAAATCCTGCCCTGCCCAGTGTCACTCTCCAGTTCCCTGGAGCTCGTTCAGTTCAGTCACACAGACCCAACAAAGCCTCTCCAGCTCTCCAAGGACACCCAGACCCTCCTAGGCCCAACAACTGCAAACCACAATCTTGGGGAGAGGGAGGCAAGCTTGGGGAAATTCCATCCTTGCTTGGCTTCTGCTTGGGGAATTGATGCTGATATCAAAGTGGGAAGAACTTGTGAGCTGTCCTTGTCCATTTTGAGATGCACTGAGGCGGGAGCCTCTGGAGCCCAGAGTGTACCTCTGAAGGCCTTTCAAATAAATCCCTCCTTTATTCCATTATTCCTGTCTGGTCTCTGTTTCTAGGTAGCCATTTAAGGCATCAAGGGCACCCCTCGAGCCACCTTAGCTCCGTGGGGCATCCTCTGAGCCCCTTACGGCATCTCCTCCGACCCCCATCCTATCGGAGCCCCACGGGACACCCCCTGAACCCCTCAGGGTACCTCAGGCCGAGGGGCAGCGGCTGGACCCCTCAGCCCCACAGGGCATCCCCTCAGACGCCCCTCAGACCGTCCCCACCCCCGCCGGCGCGGCCCCTTTAAGAGCGCAGCCCCTTTAAGGGCTTGGCCCCGCCCCCCGCGGTCGCTGCCGGGGCCGCTGCTGACAACAAGATGGCGGCGGCGGGTCCGGCGGGCGTTGAGAGCCGCGTGCTGGGCTACAGCCTGCACCGCTGGAGCAGCTTCTCCTCTACCTACCTGCCCGAGTGAGTGCCGAGCCCGGCGCCGCTCATGCAACGGGCTCCGGGCTCGGGTCTGGGGGTGGCTGGGCGGCCGGGCCTCTGTGGGGCCTGCGCGGGGAGGCCGCGGCGGGGGGAGCTGTGTGTTAGCGGCGTTCTGTATGTGAGAGGGCTTTGTGCAGCAGATTTTGGGGGGCTGCGCGTGAGAGGGGTCTCTATAGCAGGGTTTGGGGGGCTGCGTTTGATGAAAGTCTGTGCAGCGGCACTTGGGGTCTTTTTGGGGCAGGAGGTGCTCAGCAGGATTGGAGGTTTAGGGACAGGGGACCATCACTTGGGGGTGTGTTTGGCGAAGTGGTTGATGAAGACATTTGGGGGGAGTTGTGTTGGGCAGAGGGCCTGGTCTTGCAGGTTTGGAGTGGTGAGTTAAGTGGGGAGGGCCTGGAGGGTCATGTTTAGGGGGTGCTTTAGCACGAGGTATGGGCAAAGGAAAGTTGCACTTAAGGAGTAGAAGCTGACCCCGGATTTGGGGGAAGAGCAGGTGCTGGTGTGGGAGAGGCTGATCAGTTACTGGGTGAAACGAGGAGAAGGGTCAGTGCCCCTCCTTCCCTGCCCTGCCTCTGTCAGGTGCCTGTGGGCTCTGTGTTTTTTGGCAGCTGGGCATCCTCTCCTGCCCCTGACCTCTGGAATGCTGGGCTGTGTCACCTGCTGTGTGTGCTTTTAGGGGAAAGGGGTCACCTGCTGCCCCAATCATGTGCTTTTAGGAATTTGGGGGTAGGCAGGAGCTGTTACAGCCGTAGGTTTGTGCTGCTGTACCAGCTGATCCCACTCCCAGTGGGAGAGCTGGCTATAAGGCATCCAGCTGCAGCCTGTGGAATTCCTCTAGTTGCTGACAGTCAAGTTTGGAGTGACCGCAGCGTGGTTTTAGGTGTGATGTTTTTTGCTACACCTTTTGGATAAGTCATCCTTGGTGCTGGAATTTGGGAGGGCTACTGGAGTCACAGCACAACTAGATCATCGTGGGCTGTAGAGACTCATCTGATCATCGATTGTGCTGCATTTACTGACCTTTGATTGATGTATCCTGAGCTCACCCGCTATCAACAAGTGACAGAGTTGCCTTAGTTGTTAATTATTAATATCCTCAATTATCTCCACTTTCCAAAATGAAGGAAAGCTCTAAAAACAGGTTTTTAACTAAACTCCTAATTGTTTTGTTTTTCTGTAAATTTTCTGTGTTAGATGTGAAAAAGAACTGGTTTCTTTTGTAGCTGCTAATCTTTGGTGATAATTAAGTCACCCCTTTTACCTTTTCTGTTAAAACAGCTTGACTTTAGGGTGCCTCTTTCAGGTCTCTGATTGTCTTGTAGTTATTTCTGCTAGCATTTCTGGCTTTTAGAATCTTATTAAAGTGTTGGTCCGTGAGCAGAGGGGTGACAGTCCATTATTGATCTCAGTGAAGCAATATAAACACAGAGTATTGTCTTTCTCCTTGATATTCCTTTCCAAGGCTCCCATTAGTCCCTTTTGCTACAGAGTTGTGTTGGGAATTAATATTCACATGGCATCTGCAGTGCTGCTCAAAGTCCTTAATGCCTTCCCTGCTACAATTCCCATTCCTGTAGCTGGGCTGGTATTTTACAAACACGTGACCTTCCATTTGGCTCTTTTTAAGATGTTGTTTAAAAGTGTTTGTCATCAGTGAAAACAATTTTATCTGTTTTAAGCACTGTAATCCCAGCAGTGGGGTTGTTCTCTGGTGTGCTGACCTTGGTCTGAGGCATGCTGGTCCTAACAGGCTGTCTGCTATGAAAGTTTTGGTTTTTCTTGCTAACTTTTGATTCCTGTGGTCTGGGAGAGAGCTGGAATACAGAGTTGGAAAGGAGAGTCTTTGACCTGTGATCGAAGATCAGCCTCTCAAAACCAGAAAGTTTAATAAGAAATGTATGGGAGGGTGGGCTGTGGGGCATGGACTGAAAATGGCAATCTTGAAAATTGCTGGGACAAGATCATAACACCCTGTGGGATGGACGTGCACATAGAGCTAAAAGTTGTCTTAGTATTTAATATGTAGAACAAAATGATGCTTGTCTGGAAAGACTCGATCTTAGAGGATGTTTTCCAACCTACATGATTTTGTGATATTGGGAATTCTGGTATACTTTAGTTTAAATAAATTTGCTGGCATAACTAGACAGAAAACACTTTAACCTTGAAGGAGAAAAGGGGCTTTGCTCTCATGTATGTAGGAACGAATATACAACTTATTAAATCTTATGCTTATTGTTGTTAGTTGTGGTATTGCAGGCAAAGTGCTTGGGGAGGAGCAGCAGAGGAGCTTGTCAGCTAAGCATGATTTAAACACATGTCTTAAGTAGTTGTATAGTTTTAAATGTAAAACAAAGGTCTGGAATATAAAACTTTGATCACTGCTGACCAGGGAAGAAATTAAATGTCTACTGACATCTCACCTGCTTATGTGATGCTGAACTGCCACTGAAACTTTTCAGAACACTGAAATCACCTGATAGTCTCTCTTTTAATTAAAAAAGCCAAAACAAAAAGTGTCTTTCAATGGCCTTTCTGGTCATGCTCTAGTTGAGGATCAGGAGCCTATCGAAAAACACCCATTTTCTTTGAATGACCAAGAAGCTTCCTCTGCTGAATGCCAGTGTCTTTCTTGCATTTGGTGGTGGTACTGGAGGATTAGTCAGTGCTGGATCCAGTTTCTGGCTGTTTTACCAGTGCTGCAGCTACCTGCATGTTTGCAAGGACCTTTCCAGACACTGAGGATTTTCTTTTTTGAGTCTGCCAAGGAATAGTTCTCCGGTTTTTCAAACCACTGGAGTTGTCAGTCGGTTTGTATCTAACAGCAAGAAGACTGACTTGGATATTTGTTTTAGAAAGTCTATGGGAGGAAGTCAAAAATTGGTCTCGTAATAGTGGCTGGCTCAGTCTGTGTTGTAGGGGAGGTTGTGCCTTTGGGAAGAGAATTGACCCAAGAGGAAATTTGCTGTTGAAACATCTGGTGTTCCCAGAGATGCTCTGTCTGTGCAGAGGCACTGGTGTATTGAGAGGCTTCAGCTTATCCAACTTGGAAAATGACCAACCCAGTCCATCTCCTGAGACTGCTCTGTCAGATCCCTTCCTTGCCTCTCCAAAGGAATGGAGCCTCAGGGGAGGTTTCTCCCTGATGTCTCCCATGGGACTGGCCTAGGGATTGCCCCACCACCGAAGTCAACTTACACCAGTGACACAAACGAATGCTGATGTCTTTTGACATACTCAGAGATGGGGAGGTGGACTTTATTCTCCTCCTTCCTCTGCCCTCCTGTACAAAGTGATGAGCTCAATCTCTTCTTTGGACAAGGAGGGAATAAACAGTTTATAGAAGGTAATGCACGCCTTGCTCCATCTTGGAGTTTTTTTGGTATAGAATAGAGCTAGAAGCTGTTGCTCTACACTGAGAGAAGCACTTCATATCCTGACTTTTTTAGTGCCCTGTTTTCACATGTGCTCCAGTTTGAACTTCCTCCTGAGGTGAATCAGAGGTAAAGTGCTGTGCTCTGTGCGATGGCAGCCGTGTACCCTTTTTTATTGCCAGGTTACTGTATCCTGGGGCCCTGGGTTCTAGAGGCTGCATCAGCCTTGTGGCTGATGGTATTTTGTATTTGGTAATGCACTCAGGTCCTTCTGTCACTGCTTTATACAGCTGAAATCCCACTTCAGAGAGTTACAAGAGCTTTTTGCTGTATTGCTTTATTCACATACCTTTGTGAGGAAGGTTCATTCTGTTTCTGTTGCTCAAATTTTCAGTCCTTCAAGTTTTCCTGTATGGAAGCTGTGTAGAGGAAGATCAGTGTATTTCCTATGTTTGACTTCAGGATTTTTAATTAGTATTTTGTTTATTTCTTGTGCTAAGGTTGTTATTAAGAAACCAATTAAGATTGGTTTCTTAGCTGATAATTAAATACCATTAACAACTTCTTAGTTGGTGTCACTTTTTCACTGCAACCCACTTTTATCTATTTCACAGTCAACTTCAGTCGTTCAGAGAATTCCAGTCTTTTCCAGTTTGATGCCTTGAGTGGTGTCATATGCTGAAGGATGAATAACTCTGTTGTCCCTTTCCTAAGAAGTGACCTGGAGCAGGGAAAGATCCAGTTGACTTGCTAAAATATACTTGAAATAATTTTATTTTTTCATTGGTTTTCTGTATTTCCATCAAACTAGGGGAAGTAAACTTAGTGAAAGATACTTTGATAGTAAAATATGAGTGACTCATAGGCTTTTAAAGTGAGAATGCAAGTTGTTTTTTTTTTTCCTTTCTACTTATGAGCATGTAACAGCAAGTTCCTGGCCAGACTAAAATGTACTGCTGTAGTGGTCTACTCTGAAAGAAGTGTAGTCTTTAATGTTTTCAAATCTTGCAAAACCTTAGTAAGAAGGTGGAGAGAACACATATAGCAAACTTTTTGGGGTAAAGTCCATAGGGATTAAAGACAACAGACCTAAACAAACAAAAACCCCTCTGTAGAAAATAACCTGCAGTCCATCTTCTGTGCTCGCTGAGATTTTTGTAACAGGAAAAATCATATGTTCGTGGCCAGTGAAATGTGATTCTTGTCTTCTCCTCCAACCACATGAAACTGATGAGTCAGATCTGTACCTTAGAGGTTCATAAATCTCCTTATAGATGCATCCAGGTCTCGAAGAAACTCATGTTCAAGCTGAGATCAGTCATGACTAATGAAAAGGTTTATTTTTAATATTATGTTCCCTGAGCCCAAGCTCTGTTCCTTTTATGAGGTGAGGATACCTTCTGCTGAGGTCTCAGAAGTTTAAAGCCATCTAAACCAGACCCAAACAGTGGACTAGTTGTAGAATTGTGATTTGGAGGTTTTTTGCACTAATAATAAGCATTAATGTATTTTTTAAAGCTTAAGTTGTCGGCATTTCTAGCTTTACTTCAGTATTTTGGCATAGCCAATTCACTTTCCTCATTGTAATTGGTTTGTCTTTAGATAAGGAAGGTGAGCAGCCGCAGGGGCTGGCTCTGTAACTGCTGATGACTTTCAATACTGATCAATACTTCCAGCATTTATTAAAATGAGCAGGGATGCAAACCCTGGCCAACCAGCGAGCTGACCCACTCCTTTCCTCTCAGCTGAGCTTTGTGTATAGAAATGCTCTCAGTTCTGCTTTTCGTCCTTTCCAACAGCCAGTGGAAAATATTTTTTCCCCTCTGCTTGTTAGTGTGGATTTTCTGGACGTTTCTAGACAACCTCATGTTCCCACAGGCGTTTTCCCCCTTGTTGGCATCACTTCTGTAGCCTAGGATTTTTCTGTGAAAGCCTAAATTCAGTACTTACGGAGCAAAATATTTCCGTAGAAAATAAGGTCGCCTACAGGTTGAATACATAACCTTTAGGTGCTTCTTTGGTGTCTGAAAAAGTTAATTAGTGAGAAAGAAAAATGTCAGAGGTGGAGGAAGTGAAAAAAATCACAAAATTATGAAGTTATGAAGAGTTATGACTTATGATTCCTCTTGCTCCCCAGGTAAAAGCACGAGTGCTGTAGTATCAGGAGAAATCTCTTTAAGCACCAGTTAAAATACAGACATTATTTAAGAGATGAGACTGGTTTATTCACTGGCAGGTGAAATGCTAATTGCTCAGGTTCCCTGGTGTGCCCAACCTGGCAGAACCTGTAGTGCTCTGATGTTCAGCCTATTCTGGGATAGCATTTTATGGGAACATTAGGCATGTAAAATTTTCATGGGAGGTGTTAACATCATCAGATTGTGGATCATTTGCTCTGTGTGTGGCTGTATAGCCTGTGAGTTTAATAAAAGTTTTCCAGCTCTTAATTACTAATTACCAGTTTGAAGACTAACCAGTTTTGGAAACAGTTTTTCTTGGGATAAATGTTGCTCTGGCATCATGTACAGTCTGCTTGATTATTTTTTTATTTTCATGGCAAAGAATATGGTTTTTAATTCTGTACATTCATTATGTTTTTATCAGGTTGCTGGTAGAATGGTCAGATTTATGACCACCACAGATTTTGTAATCTGGTCCCGATTTTTTTGCTGAGGTTAAGTGATGTGGGTAGCACTGATTCCTGACTTTAATTGCATGTTAATATAAACTTGTAAACCCAGATGTAGTTTTGCTTTCTTTGGCTGTTGAATTTTGTGGGAAGAGTGAGCTGTAAATTCACTGGGTCTGAATTCCATAATACACCAGTTCCTGGAAGGGGGAGGAGGGAACACTGAAGATGTAAAGTGGTTTGTAGCTTTAGGTAGTTGCTATTTCAGTCATTACTTGCAACTCAGCGTGCATAATCCTTGAGAAATTATTTCCTGGATCAATTTAAATCAAGGAGCACAACCATCTATTTAAGTTGAGGACAGCAGCCTGCATGTCTGAATTTAAACTGCAAGGCAGACTGGCTGATAGCACTTGCTCTTCCTCTGCTGGCACCTTCTGCTGTTCCTGGAAAAGGACAGGATTTTCATCATGGAGAAAAATTGTCCTCTGGTCAGTTTGAATTTGGTGGTGTTTTCCTTGGTCTTCCCTGCCTTTCCTCCTGAGACTGGCTGGGTTCATAATGTCATGCTCAAACTCTGGGAAGGTGCCCGAAGAAACATTTAAACTCTGTTTAGGACATGACCTGTATTTTTCTGGAATCCTTTTCTGTCAGTACATAGTTTAAATAGCATTTGGCTCTTACAGTAATTATATTTAAATAGCAATTTCCTAGCCTGTTCTGCTCTTGGAAGTTTTATTAGTAAAGAGATGCTTTTAACACAGACTGTTAAAATTGGAGGTAAAAATTTGGGTTAGGTAAATTCACCCGTGAATAAGGAATTGATGAATGAGTTCCCACTCGACACTTATGTAACAGTGTACAATTGCTAACTTTCAGTTTTGTCTCCTAAAAATCCTGGTTTCTGCTACAGGGCTTGGAAGCTGCCAAATATGAAAGTAATTTTGGCCTGGGAACTGCTGTATCCTTTAAGCATGAATTATGTATATCGATCCAAAATAAGGAATTATTCCCTAATGTAACTCCAGGGTCAAATGTTTGACCTGTGCTGTGCTTCTCCAAATAACCAGCACATTACAGGCTGATACTTCCTTATTTTACCTGATCATTATTTTGTCTTCTGCATTTCCCGAGTTGCATTGTCAGTGAGAGAGGCTTGATTTTGAAAGGAAAGCAGTGAAAGTTGTCCTGCCTGGAACCAGGAGGCATTTTCCATAGACTTTTGGTGAAAAAATCTCCAAACCTGACATGAGGGTGCTTCAGTCTGTTTTGTTGAACACAGTCTGCTTTAAATTCTTTTACAGGCATCCGTTTTTTGGATGTACTTTTACTGGGTGTGAGGTTACAGTGCTGATGAATATTAAAGATGTGTTTATGGCTTATATTAGCAATGTACATCTTCACATGTAATCACTCAGTCTGGTTTTGTGGCTTCCCCTGCATGGAATTATTACAGATATTGTGGAATATAAGAGCATCCTTGCATTGTTGTGAAATCGTGGAAGGCCTTAATCTACTTCCTGGCCTTCGTTAAATTTCTCCATATGTGCATTAGTCAAACAAAAATACTCCACTGAGGTTGTGATGCTTCCAAAATGCAGCATAGGGGATTTACGTAGATGTGTGCTAGACATTGCATTCCTGTAATCTGCTTAAAAAGGATCTGTCCTGTCCCAAGAAGAAGCTTTTGGAAATGAGAAGTGAGCAGTGCTGAAGTGGGCTGCTCCACCAGAACTGTGGAAGATTTGGAAAGTCAAAGTTCAGTGACTTTTCTGGTGATTGCTGGCAGTAGAAATCTCCATGTTCACACACAACCCAAACTATTTTCAAGCTAGATAGGGGATTTTCTCAAAATGAAAACTGAATTTTGTTATCCAGTGGTTGTGGGTGCTGATGCTTTAAACTCTGGAAGATTTTTCTCCAGTGTTTTATCTATTGGCTACAAATTCAGTCAACTGAAGAATTTAATCTCTTCATCTTTTTCTTTGAGTATTGAAGGTCAGAATTCATGCTATTCT
>VZTN01026785.1:1260-27972 GCA_013400515.1 Erpornis zantholeuca | reverse complement strand
AAAAAGAAATGGTGAGCTGAGTTAATGTGACTCCCTCCTGCAGAGGTGATAGAGGCACCAATATTCTAAGAAGATCCCATGACTTGGGAGATTTCTCGGTTAGGGCCAAGATTAGTGAAGCCCCTTACAGTCCCCCAGCAAGGCTTCTCAGCCTGTGGAAAGTTACCTCTTCCTTACTACAGGCACTGATCACACTGCCAGAAGTAATGGGGAATATATCAAGAGCTTCTACAGAGCTCTGGGGTAGAAAGATGTGTGCTTAGGGTGTTGTTATCCTCAAACCTCTCACTGAGGCAGGGAAGGCTTAAGCAGAGATGGGCTAAACCAGCTGGTCAGCACCCAACTGTGTGGTCATGTGGCAAGCAGAGGTTTGGCTTTTCTGACCATGGGACCATCTTTGAAGAAGGAGTGTAACTGAGCAGGGACGGGCTGGATCTAAAGGATGGAACAGCCAAGAGGGATGTTTCAACCTCATCCCAGGGTGCATCAAACACAGCTCAACCAGACAGTCATAAGAGGTGGTTATCAATCTCTATTCAACTTTGGTGCAGCCTCATCCAGAGTACCGTGCATAGTTCTGGGCCCCACAGTTTAAGAAGGACACTCAGGTCCTTGGATGTGTCCAGAGTAGAGCAGCAAAGCTGCTGAAAGGGCTGGAAGACATGTCTCATCAAGAGAAGCTTCAGGCTTGCCTAGCTGGGAGAGAAAGAGGCTGAGGGGTGACCCCATTGCTCTCTACAGCTTCTTGAGGAGAGAAAGTGGAGAGGGCAGTGCTCAACCCCAGTGATAGTGATAGGCAACAATAGGATGTGTGGGAATAGTCAAAGTTGCTTAATTTCGATAGCTGGAGAAAGCCTCACAGTCACAGTCCTTGATAACTCGTGGATGACTTTTAACAATCATGATATCTGCTAGAAGGACAATAGTGGAAGCAATCCAGGAAGCTTCTGGAACGTATGTAAGAGAATTTATTGATGCAGGAAACCCATGAACTGAATGGGTGGGATGTTTTGCTGGGCCTGATAACCCCAAACAAGGAAATCTTGATTCAAGTTATGAAGATAAAAGGACAACCTCAGCTGTGCCAACCATGAGACCGTGGAATTTAGGATCCTGAGAGGAATGAGCAAGACAAAACAGCCGAATTACAAACCTGGACATCAAAAGAGAAGCTTGTTGCCACTTCAGGGACTTGTTTGGTGGAATCATTTGAGAAACTGTCCCAGAAGGCAAAAAGGCCCAGGACAGCCTGCTAATCTTCAAGGAAAACATTTTCAGAGTACAAAGCCAGTTGGTTTTAATGTGTAGAGTAAGAAACTAAGACTTTGCATTTATTTGGCACTTGTAAGACTGTACCTAGAGTGCTGTATCTGGTTTTCTACTCCCCAGAACTGGAAGGACATGGGTGTACTGGCTCAGCAGTCAGGTGTCCCTGGCCACCAACATGGGCAGGGAACTGGATTAGATGACACTGCAGGAGAGACTTCAGCTCAGAAGGCACAGGGAAGACCTTACCATTTACAGCTACCTGATCAGAGGATTCAGAGGCCTGCAACTGGACTCTTCTTCAAGGTGCTTGGTGATAGGTCAAGAGGCTATGGACAGAAGTTAAAACATATTAAGTTTTTATTAGATACAAAGTATTAAAATTGCTGTGAGGATGTTTAAATACTGGCTCAGATTGCATGGAGAGCTATGGACCTTGTAAAGGGAAATTTCTCAGCTTTCTGCTCTGGTTGTGGAATTTTATCATGGCCAGAGCAGAAGGTGTGAGAATGGGAGAAGTATACCTTCTCACAGCCAAAGCATGGGAAGCTGAAGAAAGTTGTAAACAATTTGAAATGTTTTGAGAACCCTCTATCTCACTGAAAGCGTTTTTCAGTCTTGTTATACTAACAAGTTTCTCTGTAAGTGGTCAATGGTGTGAGAGAGGTGTTCATGTTGGGACCAATGCCTGTGTCCCATGTGTCATGCCTTCTAGCCATCTGGGTTATAAAAGTTGAGGATTTTTGTTAATAAATGGCTTTTCACCAAGAAAGTCCATGCTGTCCTTTGGACTCAACTGCGACAGAGAGCTTGTGGTATCTCTGTCCTTTTAAGAACTCAGGACTCTCTTGGCTGTTACTCTGAGCTATAAGGTCTAATGAAACTGCTGTGAGAAGGCAGCTGAATGAATTGACCTCTGGAGGACCCTGCCAACACAAGTTATGATTATGTTTTTCCATGTCTTTATGAATACTTGCCTCAAAAAGAATATGGGAGTGAAAGATGAAGGGTTGTTCATGTTAGAAAGTAGAGTAGTAATGTCAAGGCTCAGCCGCGATGACCTACAGAAGTACCTTGAATGATTTGCCAATGAAATAACTCATGGAACTTAATGCAAACAAATGTAAATTGTTTCCTATTGTGGAAGAAAAAGAATTCTAACAATATCTGGGACAAAAGGGTTGATCATTACCAGTTAAGGACACTGGACTTATGACACCTATTTCTATCGAAATACCAAACCAACAAATAGTATAACTCAGAAATACATAACAAATGCTAGAAATTATTAGGAATCTATTAAAAAAAACCCCCCACAAATAGTCTTAGAGAACAGCATTCACTATATCTAAATTCACAAGTCACACTCACATTCAGACCTGTATGCAGTTTGGCTCATTCTTATCTGAGAAAAAGAAAACCACCGAAATAAATAAAGACACTCAAGAAGAAGTAAGCAAAAAATTTTGTACTGTGAACAATTGTTTAAGCAGGCATTTTAAATAAAGAAAAGATATAATGTCAGGGGAGGTGATAGTACAGAGATTGAAAAAATGACTGGGTTAGATATGGTGGATTGAAACAGACTATTCTTTAATAAGGTCAACTGAAACCAGTTTCATAAAAAGCAAAACAGGTACTTTGTGGAACGAGGCACAGAATTGTAGAAGTAATTGATATATAGTGCTGTGAATGCTAAAAGTTTCATGGATTTAGCAGGAAAACTCGAGCAGTTAATGGAATCTAATGGTTATTGAATATGTAAAAATGAATATGTAAAAATGAGCTGAATGTATTAAGAAAATGCTCTTTTTTAGGTATTTGGTTTGGGTTATACTGGACATGGGGTACATGGGATTTCACAGACCTTCTAGTCTGACCTGGGATAGCCATATTGAGTTTTGTGGTACAGTTCACCTGCATGTCATAATCATAGGACTATAGAATGGTCTGAGTTGGAAAGAACCTCACAGATCATCGAGTTCCAACTCCCCTGCAATGGGCAGGGACACCTTACACCAGACCAGGTTGCTCAGGGCCTCACCCAGCTCGGCATTGAACACCTCTAGAGATGGGGCATCCACAGATTCTTTGAGGAACCTGTTTCAGTGCCTCATCACCCTACAGTAAAGAATTTCTTCCTAATGTCCAATCTAAACCTACCCTCTTTCAGTTTAAGCCAATCCCACCTTGTTCTTGTGAAAGGTCCCTCTCCAGATCCCTCTCCAGCTTTTGTGTAAGTCCCCTTTAGGTACTGGAAAGCTTAGACCTCCTCTAAGGTGCGCTTGACTCATATGCCACAAGTGAGCCTATCAGATAATATATGGAAAATGAAAGCAGATCAGTCAAAAACAATTACTGTGTTTACTTTTCTTATTATATTGCAACATATTGAATAAGCAGGGAAAATTTCAGATATGTTTTTTGTGCTGGATCACCAAGGGATGTTTATGAAATCACTGTAGTTTAAAATAAAGCACTGTGGTACTCTGGTTTGATTTACTTAAAAAAATTCCTACTCATTTTACAACTAAAAATTCCCCATGCCTTTAACATGGAAGGGAATAATTTCCCTGTAATACATGCAAGGATAAATAAGAGCTGACAGATGGTATAATATACAATAAAAGTTTCTATTAGGTTCATGATACATATTACACAAACACAGTCCTTATGCTCATATATTCCCAACAGCATTGGTCTAGGTCTTAGCGAAATCAACAAGACTATTTCCATTAAATCTGCTCTATAGAGTAAGAAATTTAACTGTTTTCCAGTCATTTCATATTTTTAATAAAAATGAACAATAATTTATTGCTTTTATAGAGTACTGTGATGCATGGATTTTAATAATTTATGCTCCCTCTGCGCTAATGTACTGCAGCCTGAAATCACATGGTTAAGATAACTATATACATAGTTAAGACAGCAAGAATATATAAAAGAAATGTAGTAAAATCAAAAGAAAATGGTGTTTTCCTTTTAGTTTGACTCTTTGGGCATGCATTCACTCCATGATGCCCAGAGGAAACTCAAAGCTGTGGATCAATAGAAGAACAAGGAAATTAGGTAAAGTCAACCATGACAAAAATAATAAAGAAGACAAAAAAAAGGTAAAGTTTTTGGTTTTGATAAATATTCTAGCTCTAAGAATATCAATTGCCTAGAGAATTTAACCTATTAGTACCACAGATTCTATTCTTCTGGCGTTCTCTCACAGCTAGTTAACTGTAAACTAAATTTAATTAGGCAATGATAACTTGGAAAATCTTAGGCATGACAAAAAGAGACATGAAACTGTCCTTTGTCTTTCTATGTCAAACACTAGGACTTACTCTGGCTATAGCCCTAAAAGACAATAAAAAATGTTTCTATAAATACAGTAGCAACAAAAGGAGGGCTAAGTATAATTCCCAGCCTTTGATGAATGTGGGGGGAAACAGTGACAAAAGAGGAAAAGGCTGAGGTACTTAATGCCTTTTTTGCCTCAGTCTTTAATAGTAAGACCAATTGTTCTCTGGATACCCAGCCCTCAGAAGTGGAAGACAGGGATGAGAGCAGAATGAAGACCCCATAATCCAAGACAAAATTATCAGCGACCTGCTGCAGCATTTAGGCACACACAATTCTATGGGTCTGAATGGGATTATAGAAATATAGAATCATCATGGTTTGAAGAGATCAAGTCCAACCATTGAACCTTTCATAAACACAGACAGTGTGGGTTTATGAAAGGCAGGTCTTGAATAACCTGGTCCCTTCCATGACAAGATGGCCCACTTAGTGGATGAGGAAAAGGCTGTGGATTTTGTCTTTCTGGACTTCAGCAAAACATGTGACACCATTTCCCACAGAATTCTCCTGAAGAACCTGAGTGGTGAATAGAGTTACAATCAGTTGGCAGACAGGCATAAGTGGTGTTCCCCATGGCTCAGTACTGAGGGCAGCCCTGTTTAACAGCTTTTCCAACAATCTGGACAAGGGGATTGAAAGCACCTTCAGTCGGTTTGCAGACACCACCAAGCTGATCTGCTAGAGGACAGGAAGGCTGTGCAGAAGGTTCTGGACAGGCTGGATCTGTGGGCTGAGGGCAATGGCATGAAGTTCAACAAGGCCAAGTGCTGGGTCTTGCACTGGGGTCACAACAACCCCATGCAGTGCTACAGGCTGGTGGAAAATGGTTGGAAAACTGCCTGATGGAAGAGGACCTGGGGGTGCTGGTAAAGAGATGCTGAACATGAGCCAATGTGTGCCCAGGTGCCAAGAAGGCCAATGGCATCCTGGGCTGTATCAGCAATAGTGTGGTCAGCAGGACCAGGGCAGGGATTGTCCCCCTGTATTTAGCACTGGTGATGCTGTGGCTGAGAGAAAACTGGAGTAGTTTAGCCTGGAGAAATTAAGGTTCAGGTGGGACTTCATCATCTTCTACGACTACCTGTCAGGAGGTTGTACTGAGGTGGGGGTCAGTCCCTTCTTCCAGGTAACAAGCAATAGAAAAGAAGAAGTAACCTCAAGTTAGGTCAGGGGAGGTTTAGATTTGATATTAAAAATAATTTCTTCATGGAAAGGGAGGTCAAGCACTGGAACAGCGTGATCAGGGAAGTGGTTGAGTTACTGTCTCTGGATGTATTTACAAGATACACAGATTGTGGCACTTAGGGTCATGGTATAGTGGTGGACTTGGCAGTGTGGGCTAACAGTTGGACTCAGGGATCTTAAAGGTCTTTTCTAACCTAAAAAAACCTATGATTCTATAATTGATAGCTGTAACAGAAAAATAAAGATTTCTTTAAGAATTTTTTTCTTTTTTTTTTCCCAAGAAATTGCTTCCTTTTGAAAAAAGAACACAGAAACAAAAAAGCAGCATCTCTCAGGAAAAAAGAAAAATATCTTATTGTTGCAAACTCCTTTACACTTTGGTTATAGTATAATCATTCATGTGATATGCTGAATAAATGAGAAATTACAAAAAAATTGTCTTCACAAAGTATTTCAACAGGTGACAGATGCCAGAAATACAGACTTTCCTTCTCTTTTATTTTCCTCTTTCCTTAGTTTTTTTTCAAAAAGTGGGAGAACCATTAGGAAAATGAAATGGTTTGATCTGAGAAGTTTAATAACATGAAACTTCTAACTCTGTATCCGAACTCAGTTATTGTTTTTGTTGTAGTGTGCAGTTAGCTGCGGATATGAAAACCTTAATGAAAAACCATTCCCTTGTAGTCAAACAGAATGAATTCCCAAGGGCATCCCTTATGTGCTATTCACATTGTGCTTTTTGATCTGATCAAATTGAATCTTTCATGCTTGCTGAATACACAGGTGGTGTCTTATAAAGTTGCCTGCTCCTTGGATTTTCCATAGCCATTTCTAAAATTTATGTTTTCATGTTCTCAGTGCCCCCTGGGGTAAACACAGCTACACCTACTTTAAATTATTTTTGAAACTTGAAGCATTTTTATCAGTATCTAACTCTTTTTACTTTTTTCAACTTTTTTCCCCCATATTTTTCAAATCACTGTTCTATTGAATTTCATAGACTAGCCAGGAGAACTTGGGAGGCCAGTAGTTTTGAATGACACTCAATTCTAGCCCACTTGCCTGAGCATTGAGTGCAAGCTCATGTCGTACATAGAAGAGAAACTGAGTGTATGACAAAACTGTGATGCCAGAGAAAAGGGAATGTTAGAAAGGTGGGATTTGTCAAAAGTGGTGGTAGAGAGCACATTTTTTCCTTTTCTTTTTCACCTCTAAACAAAATAGGTGAGTGATTACAAATACTATAGCTATGAGGTAAGGGAGGGAGGAATACTAGTTAGTTTTACAAATATTACTTGAGAGTAAAATATATAAAACAGGAAAAGTAAAAGTTTACATAGTATGGTAGCTATAGAAAAAGCAATACTGGACTTTGAATTTGCCAGAAAGAGATTTGCTAAAAATTTTTCAGAGGTCCTGCCAGTATTTTAGAAAGTGCTGTGATAAGCTTTCAGAGGGTGGAGGGTAAGGGGGCATAGGGAGGAATGGGTTATATCTTAAATTATGTATGATAAACAATTGTAAAAATATTTTTGGAAGAAAATAACACCAAACAAATTCAGACAGCTCTCTTTCTGATTCCCTAATCTTTCTGATTAGGCTTTTAGATTAACCTTTCAGGAGACTTTGGTTACTGGATTTAGTGTAGACAGCTGCAGTTCAAGGACAACAGACCTCAAAATACCTCTTAAAAGTTGAGAAATCTAAACTATTTAGCAGTAGGAAAATGATGGTTCTTGGATAATGAGACAACACTGCTGAGAGAATTGCAGTCCGAGGAAAGGAAACTCCAGTAAAACAAAGATAGAGCATAACCCCTTGGATGAGTTATTCCACACTGCATCTCTACAGTTTTAACAACCAATAGACATAACATCAAAATGCATAGCTTTGCAGTTAAAAAAACTGATTTAGCCAGGCTTTTAAGAATCATTCACTTGAGCTTGGAATAAATCCACCATGGTGTGACCAAGGCATACAATGCAGAAAGTCATGTAGTCATGACTTCCTGCTCTCACAGTACGAAGAGTTAATCTTCACATTTTTGCACTGGTCAGCCAACTTTACTAGTAAACATTATTTTCTCCTCGAATGTGTCTGACTGCTTTCTCTCATCACTATTTTTCATAAATTTCAGATTAAAATAGAATTTCCAGATTTTCCTTCTGAAAATGATCATGAATAACAAAAAGAATTCCCAAACCATCCTCCATATTTCTTTGCTTTGAATAGCAAGATAAATATGCTTAAATAGCAGGTTCTAACTGAGAGTTATCTTTTCTAAACATAATAGCTTTCTCTGTATCTTCTGGGTGTTTCCACACTCCTTTAACATATTGACTTCAGCTCTGCATTGTAGTATTGGTCTCCTCAAGGACACATTTAAATGAGTGGTAGTTTCCTGTCTCTACTGTACACAGTTTTGTTAACTTTTCAAGGATGGCAACAAATATGCCTGCACTTACTGTAATCTCAGACTGCTAAACATTTTCCAGGAGTACTGCTTGCAAAGGCATGACCACCTGTTCTGTGGGTATAGCCTACCCACAAAACATAAATATATGCACATCTTTTTTTTTTTTTTTTTTGCAACATAAAAATGAGACACTGACTTAAATTTTTTAGTTTCTTTAATAGTACTGTAACTAGTACATGTCAGTGCATGGTTTGGGGACTTTCTACTAGCAATGAATAAAACAAGCTAGTGAAACCACTGCAATTCATTTTCATTCACAGATTATTTGTAGCAGTAATATATAACGACATAGGTTTTAAGGCTAATGGCCTAATAACTCACATTTTTGCAGCTTCTTAGGATTAATTTAAATCAGTTCTCTTTGGGAGTGGTCGTTGGATATATTATTGCTTAGGCCACAGTGTCATTTTAAAAATAAACAAACAAAAACCCAAACAAAACCAAAACAAATTTGTCTGCAAGTTAATACACAACATATTTCTTTGTGATTCCTAGGGAAATCAAAAGGAAGGAAGAGATAGAAGCAAATATTTAACCTGCACCTTCTAGCTTCTTGCCACAGAACCATTCTCATTCCCAGACCACATATGAGATTTTTTTCAAGACGCTTAATTTAACCAAAAGGATTTTGTGTTCCAGAAGCCCTGCTTGTGCTACAGTAAGGAGCAAAAGATGAAGACTGACATGAGAAACCAATGTGTTCCATGGCTAAAACAATATTCTTCTTCACTCCATTTTCTGCATGAGAAAATTCCCTTATGCAAGAATTCAGATGCAGCTAAAAACACTCATGCCACAGGCATGTATTTAAGACAGGAATCTATACTATCATCACAGTCAATGAAGATCCACTAAATACACTCAATAGAGTCTACAGAGCTATTTGTGTCACTCTAAAACCAGACATTCACATTTGATCTGCTGGTTCTCTAGACACTATTGGTGTGCTGACAAGAGGCTCAATTCGCTTGACCGCAGGTATTGATTTAGTGTCGTCTGAGACAGCAAAGTCTATCCTGCAGGGCCTCCAGCTGTTGCTCCTACGATACCTGTGGGTCCCATGCCATATCTGCCAGCCACATGCAGGTGCCCGAGGCAGGCTAAGACATTTCGGAGAAGTGTGTGTTTGAGGAAGAGAACTGAACTTCACTGTCTCAATGTTTGAATTGCAAAGGAGGTGAATTCCATGGCTGTCAGGGCTCAAAGAATGCAGTGAAAATGTCTCAACTGACTGCCAAAGATGTTCCCCTAAGATAAACCATCACAACAGGCACAGATGGAAAAGAGGAAGGCATTAATGCCAGGCCTACACAAAGGTGAAAGGTTTGGAACTAGCACACCAGACAAAATACCACTGTGCAGACTGTGAGAAAAGCTCAGATGGCAATCAAAGGAAGATGCCAGGCCTGATGAGGAAGATCTAGGTAACTTATCCAGATAAAAATTCCAGCCATGGCAAACTGTGAGAAAAAGAAGCAACTGCTTACACACAAGCCATCACAAGTTATGGGAACAACACATACACCTTGTGGATACTCAGGACTTGAACTTGGACTGTATAAAAGCAGAACCTCAAGTAGAATGCTTGGGAGCCTCACCACTGAGCAGACCAGGATGAAGATGGACCAGTGGCATGCTGCAGGAACCCATGTGGTGATGATACATTTTCCTTAATCTCTCTCTTACTTCTTCTCTTTATCTTCTTCCCCTCTCTCTTTCTATTTCTGTCTCTACCTCACATTTATTTTTAAATAAAATCTGTACTATTAATGTTGGCATATGGTCTCATTTGTACCTTAATTTGGGCAGAGGCATCTTTTAATAACTGGACCCTAACATTATTCCAGTGTATCATAACATTATTTTGGTATCAAAAGTGATACCTTACTATCATTTTGGTATGAAAAGTGGGATCAGAACAATGGCATACCCAGACTTCCCCTCACACTTCTCCCCATCATCTAAAGGAAAAGACTTGGGAACACAATGAGCCTCTTCCATTTTCAAGTACCATCATCAAATTAGGGTTTGGGAGGCAAGAAGAAAACCTTTTATTCACATTACAATCCCAGACAATAGTCTATAGTATAAACTGTTTAACTAACACTCGTTGATACAGCATTAGACATCACGGTCAGTGATATTATTCACACTATTCACAACTTAGTCTGAGAATTATTTTAGTACATTAATATTGTATTTGTGATGCAGAAATATCCAGTACAGGTGATGAAGTAGTCACAGCCATCGACAAGACTGACATAAAGTCACTACAAATATTATACATTTTTATTCCATCAAGTAAATGAGTTGTTTTATACTAAATATTTGCAGTGTGATTTGGAACAGATAGAAGTGGGATTTTAGCTGTTTATATTTGGGAATTATATTGTACACACTTCATGAGGCAGCCATTAATCTTTTACAACTGGGAAGCTTGGGTAATTTAAGAACTATGTGATGGATATAAATTAATATGATACCAAATTTTTATTTAGAGGATTTTATAAAGGCAGCCTTCAACTGTAAATTTCATAACTTTAAATGTCTAAGCTTTAAGTGTGCTTTGAGTATTGATTTAAAAACAGAAAATCAGGATTCAGTTAGTCTGCTTCCCCACACACCCCTTAAAACCCTCTCATTATTAGATTTTACAAACTGCAACATTAAAAAAAAATATAATAAGCACTTTAGGTTATTAGAACTCAATTTCAGAAGCTAATTAATCATTTTCAGTGTAAACGTAATTTGTCTTTCACTTATTTATGACAATGAATCCAAACTATGTAGCCAATTATTTTTTTGTGTATTTGAGTCTCTTAATTACTAGCTCTGTGGCTCACTTTAAGCTGCAAAATGGAATTAGAATTAATAATCTAAGTATTTTGACTTTTGGGTCCAAAACAATACTTTTTTATGCAAGGGCTATATGTATCTAAAAATTAAACAAAAAAAAATTAGAGCTTAATATGTTTTTTCTAATTATTTTGTAATTTGGGTATACAAAAGCAAGAGCAGATTTTGCAAAGTATTCAGAAATTCCTTTTTTGCAAAGTATTCAGAAATTCCTTTTTTTTTTGAATCTTAAATAGATGTCTTTCTACTCATACTAAGAAAGTTACCACTATACTGTAGTATTAATTCTAAAAGATTGTTGGGTGTTTATTCAGGTAAGATTTTGGAGCTCAGCACTATCAAGATAAAAAAATTACTACATGAAGAACATGCTAGAGAAAACAGAAGTTTAGCATAAAGACCCTATTAACAAGATATACAGACCCATAAATAAATAATCACATTGCTTATGTCATTATTTATTTATTTACTGTTAATTTGTGCACTGTGCACTGTTACAATGGAATTTACTGGAAAAGCATCCAAGATTTTTAGACACCTTGAGGGATGTGCAAAATTTCATCATTCTTTATGCTGACTAAAAATGGATGATCACAGTTTGTGATGCCTTAATCACTTCTTTCTGCAGTACACATACTTGAAGCAGTGTCAGCAACATTTTATATATTCAAAAACAAAACTGCTTTTATTGCTTTTTAGTCTTTATGAACAAGAGGAGTTATTCTGTAAGAACAAAGGCTGCCCCTTGTGCTTCCTGTCTGCAATTTTTTGGGGGAGGGGGGTGGCTGTTTTGGGGAAGGGTTACAGTGTGAAATTGTCATTAAGCTCTGCTAACTGAGAAGAACTTTTACTTGAAATGATCCTGTCTCTTGTGAAATTCTCTTTAAAATATCAGCTGAATTAGTGAATTTTCAGTTCAGTGAACTGCTTATCTTAGCATTTGGATTAATGCTTACTTCCTCTATTTTACAAATTAAATGCATTACTTTTCCTTATCACAATATAAGTGGCTTCTGAATCCTCCTCTTCCGTATTGACATCAGAGCTGTAACTGTAACATTTTTGGGCATTAGTCTCCATCTTCTTCACTCATCACTGCATTCCTTTCTTGTTCACTCTGCAACAAAAAGTTTACCACACTCTTAATGTTTTTTTTTTTTCTTCTTTTAAGTTGTATATCCATGTTGAGTTAGCTGTCTACAGTTAATAAGTCCCCATTAGTATCAGGTTACATGAGAAACTGAGATCTTCCATCTCAGGATTTTTTTTTTCTAATAGTCAACATTTGACTAGGCAACTTAAACTCATGGTTAGATCCAGATCATATATTGAGAACATGTATGTGGATAAGATAACCTGGTCTGTTTTCTCAGGGTAAGGTCCAACACTAAAAACTTGCTTCATGGAACACAAAATTCTCATTTTATCAGTTTTTATATTTATCAGTATAACTTACTTCAAACATTTCCTATTCTTTTTCTCAAAAGTTGTGGAGTTTGGCCAAGTCCTTCTGTTTGAGACTATGAAGATAATGAATTGCTTCAAACATTAAATCTTACCTATCTATTTGGTGTGACACAATTTTGAATCCTAAAATGAACTTCCTTGTTGATCTTCACCTTTAGGATTTGTTCTCCCAGTGATTCCTCAGTTCTGTAAGTCCCTGACACAGATACTCTTGTTTCCTGGTGGACATTGGTAAAGCAATGATTGTCCTGAAGTGACTAGAATTTTATAACTGATGCTTCAATGACGATTTCATCTCTGACTGTAAGTTACCTACTACAATGCTCCCAACCAAGTTTTGATTGGACTGATTGGAATAACTTCTCCCTCAGGCTTCATCTATTCTTGTGCAAGATATTACCATTCCTAAATTACTGGCTTTTAAAGACTGTTCTGGTTGTTCAGGCATTCAAATTCACAGCCTGGCACATTCATTTCCTGTGCCATTGGTTTCACTTTAAATAAATATAGCAATCCTTGAACTGGGAGTAGCTGGCATGTACTTGCTTCTACCAACCCAGGTTTCACTTGGAGGGTGACTATTCATGTAAGCAGGCAGTGACAGGACAAGGAGAAATTGTGATAAACTTAAAGACAGTAGGTTTAGATTAGGTATTAGAAAGAAATTCTTTACTGTGAGAGGGGCAAGGCACTGGAACAAGTTGCCCAGAAAATTGTGGGTGCCCCATCCCTGGAAGTGTTTAGGACCAGGTTGGATGGAATTTAGCAACCAAGTGGAAAATGTAGTGGAAGGTGTCCCTGGACACAGCAGAGGAGGTGGAACTAGATAATCTTTAAGGTCCAAACCAAACCATTCTGTGATTCTGTGACTATGATTTGGACAACTTCTGAAGAAAGACATAGCAGAAGATATGAAAGAAATGTTCTTCTAAATTGCATGGAGGATGAGTTTGTCTGGAGTTATTGGCACCGACTAAAAAAGTATTTAGACCTTGCTTTAATTCCTTTTGTGAGGCTTTCAGCTGACTTTAAGTCTTATTTTAAATTTTCAGGGACATATTTGAATTCTTCATTCTCCATTTTCTGCTTCATTTTTGTTCAGCAAGGTAGAAGCACATGAACTGTCTCCATGGCAACTGAATCTTACAGTTGTCATCAGTACTGTCCTTTTTGACTACTTGGTTACCCAAACATTGAAGCTGTGTGGGGTCAAACAGTCCCTATGCAAACCTGTTCATTTACAAAGAATAAACAATAAATCTCTTTCAGGCCACACTTGATCCAAAATTTTTTGTCTCTATCTTTCCCTACGTTTCAGTCTTGTTGGCTTTTCTCTCCTTTTCTTCCATCCTTCCTTTTCTTCTGTCCTTCCAGCACATAAATGCTCAAAGACAATTTTCTTCCATAAGTGCCTGCCTATATGTTTATTTTGGGAAGTGATACCAACCTGGGGTTGAGGGCAAGGCTTCTATTGTTTCAGTTAACTAGTTCTGCAGAAGGTTTTACAGCTTCTGTCAAATCAGGAAAGAGGTTCATATCCAGCCTCCATGACACTGAATCAGGCCCTTAATAGTTTCAGTAATCATGGAATCATACTGATTTCTAAGCAACTTTACATGATGACATTTCAAATGTTAAACAAAGCAAGTTTTCTTTTATCTGTCATAAAATTTATATCTTTCTTCTGACACATCTACTATTAGAAAAGCTCCTGAGTTTATGCCAGAATAATAAAATCTTCAGTGAATGGAAACTGAAAAATAATCTTGTTCTGGTAGAGCTAAGAAACTTACTTGCTTTTCAATTATGTATTTAAAATAGGGGACAAGAAAAATTGTGAGAAATCTCCACAGCTTTTCCCTAGACACAGCTAGATGATTACTCCAACAGATTCCATTCTTTTGGTGGCTGGTTTTCTGTTACTGAAGTTTGTAATATCTTATTAAAATTCTCTAAGGGTGTAGAGATGTTTCAAGGAGCTTATTTCTTTCCACTAATGTCTAGCTGCCTGATTATCAGTTCATTTATGCTTTCCAAGGAATCATTTATATTTTTGAGACAGTGTAATTTTTGTGTAAGCCTGACTGTTATCTCATTTGCTTGCAAAGTGACAATTAATTCCTGATATATAGCCTCTAGTGCACAGCCCCTGTCAGTTGCACAATGAAATACTCAGTCACTGATCTTGAAATCTGTAGGAAAACATATTAAAACTTGTGTAAGGTTTGGGGGGGGATTGTTTGGTTTAGTTTTTTTTTCTATAGAAATGAAATTAATGTTGACATATATGCACACATATTATCTGCTTTAATAAAAAGGCAGTTTTTATTAATTGCATTTACAACACCACTACTCGGCATCTGATTCTCCTGTTATTTCATTTTCTTTTGAAATTTTCCAGAAGAATGACATTTTAGACAGAAAGTCCCTCTGTGCACTTCCTTAAGATGCTTGCTATAAAATCCTAGCTGTCTAATGAGACCATTTATTGGAGTTAGAAAATTACTTTCAAGCAAAAAATTAGATTAAGAATCATTAAAAATGCAGAGGAAACTTCCCCAACCACTTAATCACTCACAAACAAAATTGTTTAGAATGGAGATTTCTATGACAGGTTAACAGGACTTTTGCTTTTGACATCACTGAAAACATTCAGAGAAATCTGGGATCTAAGAGAAAATCAGCTAACACAGCAGATGTCTTTATATGGCTGGTGTGACTGAAAAACTTTCATGGACCCGAGTGATGTGAATGGTACAAAATAATTTTTAACTGAGGAAAGATATTGATACAGCAGATAGAGGCAGCTTGAAGAAACTTTAGCATAAAATGTAGGGTAAAAAGTATGTGGAGATAAGTGGAACACAGGTTTCAATTAAACTTACACATTTGGATCAGTGGGAATAGTACAAATTTGAAAGAACAAAGGAAAGGACACAACACTGTTCTGCAAGCCTGAACAGAATTTTTTTCCCACACCTGCCCTAGCTTTTCTCCTAACATTTACACAAGATTTAGTTCCTTTGGCCTCTAAGTTAGAACAAAGCAACCTGTTAAGTATGTATCTTTTAAAAAATATTTTTCCATTAACGTAAATAAAGTCTTCATAGCACTAGTATAAGGGGTCCCATTCTATTCCTGCTGAAGTAGCAGTAAAATTTAAAGTGGTTTTAATTAATGCCATCAACATTAATGAATGTTTAACCAACATCTATCCCCTTATCTACAATAATGGACTCCGACAGCAAAAAGACAAAGAAGAAAAACTATACAGTGTTAAAAGATAAGACAAAAGTAAGTCCAGAGCTAACATATATTATTTATCAGTCACAGGCTACAATCCAAAGCTTAGAGGAAGAAAGAGGAAATTTTGGTTTGGTATTGCTGAGCTTAGCATGAGTACCACAATACCCTCACCAAACTACAATTGCAAAGATTCACTCGATCCTTTGTCCAAGTTTTTTCTTTAAATCTCCTAAACAGTCCAATTTTTTATAAAATTATGTTCTTATAGAAACTACTTGGAACTATACTTGAAGTTCAGAAATATAAAATGTCAGGATATGAAAATACCCTGATCTGTCAAAACATTTGGCAGAACAAGTTTATCTATGAGCTCTATCGTTCAATTGCATGAGGACAGTCTCCAAAAAGGCAAGAAGGAGGACCCAGGGACCTACGTGCCAGTCAGCCTCATCGCCATCCACATGCTTGAAAGGAGACACAAAGAGTCAGCATGGATTCTCTACAGGTAAATCATGCTTGACCAACCTAATTGCCTTCTACGATGAGAAAACTACCTGGATGGATGAGGGGAGAGTCGTGGGTATTGTCTATCTTGACTTTAGCAAGGCTTTCGACACTGTCTCTCACAATATCCCCATTGATGAACGGAGGAAGTGTGGACAGGGAACAGTGAGGTGGAGTGAGGTGGACTGGCTGAATGACAGATCCCAGAGGGTCGTAATCAGTGGCACAGGGGCTGGTTGGAGGCCTGTCAAAAATCATGTCCCTCAAGGTTCCATACTTGGTCCAGTATTGTTTAACTTATCAATCAGTGACTTGGATGAAGGAACAGATACACTCTCAGCAAGTTCAGTGATGACACAAAGATGTAAGGAGTGGCTGACACTCCAGAGAGCTGTGGAGCCCTTCAGAAGGACCTCAACAGGCAGTAGAGACGGGCAGAGAAGAAACATCTGAAATTCAACAAAGACAAATGCAGGGCCCTGCACCTGGGTAAGAATAATCCCATGCACCAGCACAGGCTGGGGGCCAACCTGCTGGACAGCAGCTCTGCAGAGAAGGACTTAGGGGTGCTTGTGGACAACAAGCTGTCCATGAGCCAGCACTGCCCTTGTGGCCAAGAAGGACAGTGATGTCCTGAGGTGCATTAGGAAAAGCTTTGCCAGCAGGTCGAGAGACTACTCAACCCTAGTGGTCCAATTATGGCTTCCTTAGAACAAGAGAGACAGGGAGATCCTAGAACAGGTCCAGTAGAGGGCAACGGAGGTGGTCACAATGGGCAGTGGACCAGAGCATCTCTTTTACAAGGAAAGGCTGAGGGAGCTGGGCCTGTTTAGCCTCCCAACGAGATGTCTGAGAGGGGACCTCATCAATATCTCTCAGTATCTGAAGGGGGGATGTCAAGATGATATTTCCAGGCTCTGCTTGGCAGTGCTGGCAATAGACAAGAGGCAATGGGCAGAAACTGATGCACAGGAAGTTCTGCCTGAGTACGAGGAAGAACTTCTTTACTGTGTGGATGACTGAGCGCTGCAACAGATAGTCCAGAGAGATTGTGGAGTCTCCCTCACTGGAGAGATTCACGAACAGTCTGGACACAATTTTGTGACATGTGTTCTAGGATGCACCTGCTTGAGCAGGGAGGTTGGACCAGATGATGCACTGTGGTGCCTTCCAACCTTACCCATTCTGTGATCCTGTGACATTAAAAACTTTAACTATATACAGTCATAGTTGATACCATAAAACGACTTGTACATGTATGTATTCATACACATATGTATTCTCATCTCTAGATACATGCACAAGACATTAACTATTCCTGCCTTGCCCTGCCTCTCTCGTACAAGTCCTCTTTTGAGCCACATTGCCTCCTTTATTTGTTTATTTTCTTCTTCTGTTTCTTTTTTATTTCTGGGGCATATATTGTCTTCCATTTTTTCCAAAGTTTTTTCATCTTGCTTGTCTTTCTCTTGTCTTTAAATATTTACTAGTATATTTTCCACTTTGGTTTTGTTTTTGATGGGGTTTTTTTTCTTGTTGCTGTTGAATTTTTTTTTGGTTTTTTGTGGTGGTTTTTTTTTTTTGTTTCTCCTCCGTTCATTTAGTTATTACTATTCAGCTTTCCATTTGTAGCATTTATCTTTAGGTCACACTCTGCCTGTGTAGCTGTAAACTGCATGCAGCACACACACATAAGAATGACATTATAGTTTTAGGATGTGTTTCTATGCAAAGCTTAAGTTATATTTTAATTCATTTAAATATGACAGCAATAGATGTGAGTAGGCAGAAAAAAAACATTGGCTTCAGCATATTTGGGAGATGTAGAGAGGGGATCTATTACTTCAATAAATGATGTATTTCATTCAGTTTCAAGCTTGTTTTGAAACAGGCCCCATTGTCATTCTGTTTATACTCTGCCCAATGCAGCACTTGTTGTTGATCTTAAAGACAGTCAATAAGAACTACTGCAGCATTACACAGACCTTCACTGCCTTTTGTTTTCTGCATAGATATCAATTTGTTAAACAATCTGAATCTTTGATGACTTACAGAACAGTTCAGCTAATGGGCCATGCTTTAATGCATCTTATCAGCAGCAAACATCTGCCTCAAAATGGCTGTGCTTTCATGACTGTCAGGCTCTAGGGAAATGTGAAGATAGATGTCATTTTGCTGATCAGGTTTAAAACAAGGACTGAAGGATAAAAGATTCCGGGTTCTAAGCAGCAACTCCATGTAAATAATTTATAGTCCAAAAATAATATGCTATTCAACACTTAGAGGAAGGAATCTTTCTGTGTCTGTTTTATAATTGTTCCTTTACAATTCTTCCAATTAATATTCAAAGATTACCAACTTCCTATCTATAAATGAGTTGCTTATTAATATTTCATAAGCTGCTCTCCTTTATTCTGATGAGGCAAAGCACAACATGCTGCAAAGAGTATTGACAGGAAAATACATGGTTTGGAACTGTAGTGAAGCCATTTGCCACTAATGAAGTAACTTACTAATAATAGTTGCCTGCTTATGAAAACTCAAATGTTAAGGTTTTAACAGGGCACTGAAAAAAAAAGAGTAGTAAATGACCTAGAACTGATTTTTTTTTAATACAGCTGCATAGAATGAATGCTCAATTTGAGTTGCACATGCATGTGCCATACATGCAAAACTTTTAGTTTATTGGAAAATGCAAAAAAACTGGTTGTAAATACCTTATTTACTGTCCATAGATGTCAATAAATAACGAAACAAAAAGGATCTTTACATCAGTGTGCCTTTGAAGAAACAGAGGAACCATTAATAAAATCAAAGAATCAAAGAATATGCTTCGTTGGAAGCGACCCATCAAGATCACTGAGTCCAATTCCTGGCCCTGCACAGGACACCCCAAGGTCACACCATGTGCCTGAGAACATTGCCCAAGCAATACCCTAGCTCAGTGGACAAAAGCTAACTAAATGTTGCTTTCCACACCCAACATCTATTTATCTAAATCAAACACAGTAACAGTAACTGTAGAGCAGTGATGTACTGAATGAAACTTCATAACTACATGCTGATTATTTTGACATGTTCAGCTGTTTAATATCATGCCAGACTGCTCCTTTATGGCTGATGATTTTCTTTCATTAATATGACAAGTCTAAATAAATTTGAACCCAAGTGAATTAAAACACTGATTCATTTACTTTGGCTAAAATCCCCACAAACTAAATTTGTGGTTTTGCTGTTGCTAATTCAGTGGTATAAACTTATGACTATCTAAGAATTCCTCTAATTGTTGCATATTCCATAATTCTACTGTACGAGCATGTGCATAGATCCGGTAAGATCCAAGACACTCAGACACTATTCCTCACAGAAGGGACCAAAGCCATTATATGTCCAAAACTAATTTTTTTCTTTAATATATAGAGAAGCAAAGACTTGGCTGGGTCTTAAAATAAATTTTAAACTGGTTTATATATAGTAGATGTGGCATCATATTGATCAAAGAAACTAGTATATTATTAATATTAGAATAATATTTCCTAAAGGACACAAGGATTCCACAAAAATGAGCAGTTTTTTCAGGCAGCATCACTAAGCCATATTAAGATCTACTTAGTATTGTAAAAACCGAAGCTAATCAGCACAGCATTGGGATGGGAAGGAAAACATACACAACAGCATTTTGCCTGCTTCAAATATAAATCTCAGAGCCTAGTTTACTTTTCTTAGGAGACCCTCTGCTGTGGTCCTGACTTTAAAAAGAAATAGAGTTGAAATAAATTTAAAACAGTCCTTTTCTATTTTTATTTAGAAGAAAAGTTTTCCACACAAATACGCAGGCACACAAATAGGAAAACAAAGCAGTTCTCTAAAGCAGTCCTGATTTTTGCACAGTTTTTCTTACACTTGTGACATATATGCTTATCATTTTATAATTTCATCATATCACTTTCTATATTTCCTCTACATGTTGGAAAAAGCTGACTGAAAAATATGTAGCAGCCATAATAGACAAGAAACTGTGAAAGACGAAAGAACTAGAGGTAAGAAATTTAGGAGGTAGATTTTGTGTGAAAAAAAAAAAAAAAGAAAAAGCATTCTTTCTTGACTGGAAATTATTACTAAGTTTTCAAAGCTACATCAATATTTGTGCTAAGAGAGTACACTAAACAAACAAACAAACAAAAAAGCAACAAAAAACCCCACAAAACCCGAACAAAACAAACAAAATAAAACCCCAAAATAGATGCACAAAGGAAAAAAAATATATAAATCATTCATGTTTCAATTTACCAAAAAAGCACTAAGTTGCAATTCATATGGAAAATCAGCTTTTTTTTTTTTTTTTTTCCTCAGAATTTGTCATGGAAAAGAAAAGCATAGCAATAATGTTACTGAAGTTTCTATTTCCTATTAATTTGTGCCTCTTAGAATCCATCAAAAGGCCAGGTGGAGTCTGATATGAGTAAGTTGCAATGAAATTGAATATCTGATAGGAAGCCTTCTAGGAATATCGGAAGGATCTTATTGTTTGAGTTTAAAAGGTAGTTTTCCAAAATAAGCATGACTAACTGCATTAAATTCTACTTTTTCATTTCAAAATAAAAACTAGAAGATCTTCAAAATGAGAGTCAAGTGCTGCCTGAGTTTCTGCTGCCTTGAATATGAATATGAATGTGAACATAGAAACATACAGCTTCCTTTCAGTGAAATAAATTTCAGTAAAATATCTTCTGGATAGGGAAGAAAAACTGCCATCCTCACTGGGATAACAGCAGCAGGGACACATAGTTGCAAATCTAGAACTTTAATTTCTGAGCACCTGCAGTAGAAACAGCAGCCACGACCAAGTCCTGTGTGGCAGGAGAAGAACCACATTGATGCGTGCTAAGGAGGAAGCAGAGGATAACAGCACCAATAAATCCATTCCTGAAGAGCCTGAAATTCAGCTTCTGCAAGAGTTTGCTCCTTTCGCCACAAGAATTTACCTCACTTCCCCTGCAAGTGATTCTATCAGAATAAGAGAGAAACAGTTTACTCATAGTTGCCTTCCCCATCCTCTTGCAATAAAAGAAGATAAGTCATGATTTCATAATTTAATATAATCCTATTTTACTGATATTTTAATGATATCGGTAATGAAATTAAAAATAATAGAATTATACTGAATATATTATAGGCAAGAATGTTGGATGCGTTTATTTAAAAACAAAAAAACTTGGGTTTAGCATGCTGGAAGGAACTTCATCCCCTAGCTTGTTTGCTAAATGAAAGCTGTTAGGTGGTTCTTAAGATGGTTCAGATACACATACACATAAGACTTTAACACTCCTGTTTTGTAAAGGAAAAATTATTTCTCAGAAAAACACTCTAATGGAAGAAAAATTTCTCATGGACAAATTTTGCTGTGAATGTTTTAGAGATATTTTCTCCTTGAAACATTATACATGTTTGGCACACTTTTACTCACCAGCTGTGTGAGAGCTCATATTGTTCACATATACCTAAAGTAACATGGAAGGGTACTGCATCATGCATCTCCTCTAGCAGTGCATTTTTAAAATAACAACTTCTGACTCAAATGCTGATGTTCTATAGAAAGGTTATAAATTCTACCAAATGAGAGGAAACTTCAATAAAAATGAGGGTACAGAGGTAATTCTGTTTCAGAAAGCTTTCTGAGATAATTCAAAAACCAAAGGAAAAAACTTCAGATATTTTCATTTTTGAAAGTGGTGAATTACTTCCTTCTTGGCTTTCTCAGAGTTTAAGGTAGTAATATTTTTTCTTATTCTTTCTTTCCGTTCTCCCCTTTCTGAGGGAATGAACAGGGATTTTAAATATTTAAAATACTTTTTGATTTCTGGGCCACACATTACGCACAACTTCTCCTTTTCAATATCCCATAAATATTTTGCTACCATATCTTCTCTTAAAAATCCTTGCAGAAGATTACTCCCTGAATCCCTTCTAATAAGGAATTTCTCTATGCTTAGGAACATCATGACATAAAATATTGCTAATTTTCTCATGACATGAAAAAAGGAAAATTCTGCTCTTGTCTTCTTCACTTTCACCTTTTTTATTTCCTAATGTGAAAAAAAATTGCAAAAGCAATAATAAAACTGCTAACTATAGAAACCTACCCTATCAACGCAGGGAAGAAGCTAGTCAGTGAAAATGTATATGGATGTCTGAACAAAGCAGAGCAAAGGAGCAACTGGTATGGGGTTCTGTCACTCCCTTGTTTAGCAGCATAATGAGATGTTTGTTCATATGTTACAACTTTGTTTTTCCCCTACATAGTTTCTATATCCCATATATAGTCACTTGGATGCATAAAACAACAGCTCAGAGATAAAGATGTTATCGCTCCTGGGATTCAACTATATTTGAACATAACATATTGATTCTCAAAAATAAAAAAATTTTCTTTTTAATTACAACTCAGAATACTAAAGGATAGTTAAATTTATAATCTTAAGAGAAGGAAGCAAACAAGAATTCTTTCTTTTTCATCCCCTGGCCCCCCTTCTTGAAGAGTCGGTGTCAGTGCATTGCAGCACTCAAGTTATGGAATTATTCCATCAGATCTCAATTATTGCAACACCAATAATGTTACAATTCAGCATCTGCACATGGAGCTTTAGTTCTTCCTGCTGGTTTCCAAGGTTGTATGTTTGTGCATATTTCAGGATGGCTTTCTTTTCCCATTTTGTTTTTCCTGGAGCATCTCTTGTTCCCTGCATCACCTTGCACCCTTTGCTATGCATCTCTGTCCACTGCATCCACACTTAACTGAGCTGTAATTTCTCTCCATCACTGGATGTAGTTTAAAGCTCTCCTCACCAGGTTTGTCAGCCTGTTGGCTGCTTTTGCGCTGCAAGACAGGTAGTTCTTCTCTTTATCCATTATTCCTCAAACTTACACCATTTTAATGTGGACTTAGTTTAAAAACAGAATGAAAACATGGCATATGGTGCAGAAAGAATTCCCTTGAAATCATAAAGAAAATACCCTCATGTACAGAAGCAATAAAAACACTTTCACAAAATTAAGAGCAAGCCAGCTATTGAAGTAAATGAAACTGGAAAACATGGATAAAGTTGAAAATTAAAAACCACCAAAAATATACAGGGTCAAACCCCAAGATTTTACCAACTGTAACAGCTTTTGATAAATCTCCAGCCTAAGTAAATGGGAACTTTTATTTTGGTAATATATTGCATCTTAAAAATAAATTCAGTTTTTATTGATTTTGAAAGTAACACTTGCAAGTATGAAGGTAATAGCTTTTTGATTGATTCAGTCAGAATGAGTTAGGCTTTGTGAATAAAGGGGAAATTAATCAGTAAGGGTTGATTTAGGACCTCTTTCATAATATGGATTTCCATTTTTGTGTGTCATTGTTCTGTTGTTAAAAACCTGATGGACTGTTTGCACTGAGGTGAATGATTAAACGTCTGTAACTAGGAGTGACTGAAAAGTGAGGCCATCTTAGAAGAATTAAAGCCTTCCTGAAATTAAATGCAACAATCAAACCTAATGTAAGAAAGTCTGCAGGAACCTATAAAGTAAACAAGCAGAAATGGAAACATTTTCCATTTCAGACTGAGCAGCTCAGAAAAGAGAACTATTGCAGAAATTAATTTTCAGCAAGTGACAAAATTGTTTAGGAGGCAATAAAGAAATGAATTGAGGTATTTGTGACAGGCAATCAGCAAGTGAAACACTTCCACTGTACACAGTACTAGTTTGACAAGAATGACCACATAAAGTTGTTCCCTACTGGACTTTGAGGGGTTTTTTTTCTGCCTATGTAGATAAATGCTATCTCAACCAGGGTGAAACATTATTAGCCTGCTAAGTAAAGCTGTGATTAAAATGGAGGTTATTGGATAGTGAGCTAAACAAGTAGTTTCTTGACTTTTTTCTCATATTAAAAACAATTATTCAGGAAATGTTGGACTACAGGAGTAGATACCAGTTTTGTACCAAAATTTCTGTAAACTAATTTACTTTCATGCCATTGGACCAGAACTATTACAGGACAGAACCACAAATAAAAGTCCAAATAATGCTTATTTCTTTTCCATTCAATAAAAGACAAAAGAGGCCCCTGTTATCTGCTACCTTCAAGCAGAGGACCATTCCACCATAGTTATTTATCTCTAGCCACAAAATCAGACAGATGGTATAGGATATTTCAGTGATTATGTACAAAGATGCTTTATGTATGCATGTATGTGTGTAAGTGTATACACTCACATAACTTGCTAAAAAGAAGGAAGAAATTTATAAGAAAACCTATACAGAAACAGGTATTAACTAGATTTCTTTTATGCTTGTATATATTGCCATGTTTTTTTCCCCAATATTATCTATGAGACAACTGGTTTAATGAAAGAGAATATATCAATCATGGAATAGGTTTGTATCATAAGACCTCGTTAATAATAGCACATATTGTAATAATTCATTAACTCATGGCTTACAAATTGATATTTCACCTGTTTCCTGGAACTGACTTAACTGATGATTAGCTAGTGCCTTTTAGAAATTATTCTTTTTCAAAGACTACACAACTTTTAAAAAATCCATTATTTCCAAAATAATATTACTTCAAAATCTTCAGCAGTGATACTCTGACACCTGAACAGACAACTTGATCCTGTCAAACAGCCTATACCACACTCAGAAAACAACCAATGTATGCAAACTTTAATAAGTTCAGACACAGAGTAAAGTAAGAAAGATGAAGGAATATAATTATTCAGTTGCTGTGATGAGTGCAACAAGTATGTTCTTTGCTTTTCCAGATTGCTTTATGGTTACTACAAGTTTTCTCAACTGCATTCTATTAATAAGGTCATGATTCAGCATGAGATGAAGCCAGTTGTTTATGCTGGTTTCTGTCTTCCAGATCAGCTAGATATGTAATAACAGTCTAGTGAAACAAGATCAATATGGAGTCAGATCCATAAGCAAGCACAAACAATGGCATGAGACTTTTCTGGACAACTGTTCCCTGCTTCCTGCGTTTCAGAGAGGGGAAAGATGTCACTACCAAGTACCTCAGCTTGGTACTGTTGTACCATATGAAAACTACAGAAAAAGGCAAAGAGACCCTTGTGTATTTCTTCACACCCTGGAAGTACATATTCCTGAAGGGAGTCACACATCCAAAAATGAAAACAGTTCCTTTTTCCCTTGAACATGGGAGATAAATGCCAAATTTAACATGACTTGTATTTGGCATCATGGATAACCTGTTTAGAAGCAATTTGGGGCTAAAATATAGAATTATTTCCAGATGCTTACAAAAAAAAAGGAAAATGTATTGAGAGGTACTTTTAAAAAGCTTTGCTGTATCTGGGTTTTACAAGGCAGCACTAAAGACACTACTGTTACAAAACACTATGATAAACGGTAGAACATACTTTGTTTCTAAATGCACCGGAATAAAGATGTATAGGCAACAATAACATTATTTAACTTCTTTCCCAAAAAAACCCAAGAACTCTATGGAGATCAGAGTTTTCTTTATTCTACACTGCCAGTGTATTTTATCAATATTTGTTCCAGTCAGCTAAACTAGTTGGAAAAACTATGTATAGACTGCATCATGGATGCAAATACAAAAGTTGTAGAGTGCAGGTGGATAAGTCAGAGGGAATCAATTAAGGGTCTAACGAAACTCTTGCAGAGAGCAGATCTCTGCTATTTTCATAAACTATTAGGAGGCATCAGCTGAGAAAATAATCTTTCTAAGTCTAAGGGTTCTTCCAAACTTTAAATCAAAGAATATGGCTGGCAAGCTGGCAAATGCTGTTCGGACATGTGTTAATTTTCCCCCCTCTCACTATTCTCTCACCTGTTTCCCATGATTTTATGGTGTGTACTCCATAGGCAGTAGGCTTTATGGGGAACATCATGGCCTTATCCTTGCAGACTACTCTGCAAGCTGCTACTGCTGCTGATAGCTTGGTTAGCTTGGATACCTCCTCAGCATTCACCATTGCTTGGTTTCCCCTTTACAACTTATATAAAATGAGACATACATTTTGAGTGGTTTCAGAAATATTATCAAAAAAGTATTAAAAAAGTGATAAAAATAATAGAAAGATGGCATGACAAGAATCAATTTCTCTTCTTTTGCTGAAATAGATGTACATTTTATGGAAACTTCTGAACATGAAATATTGAATTAATGATTTTTCAGATTGAATACTTTCAAAGGTCTTTTGACAATATTTCTTATTTATTTTCTACTGCCCATTTTACTCTATTTTTTCATGCTAATACAGCAACAGACTGCTCTCTGTGGTCACTGTAATAAAAGATTTTTTAAGATAGCACTT